>JAGSHU010000114.1:0-14847 GCA_021533255.1 Ceriops tagal | reverse complement strand
ACACGTGCCTATGACCATGAAGATGATGAAGTTGACGATCAAACTACGATGGTTAGAACTGGTAACAATAGAAGGGATCGAAGAGAATTTGGGAGGCAAGGCACCTACGACCATAATTTGGGTAGTATTAAAATGACAATTCCTTCATTCCAAGGTAAAAATGATCCTGATGCATACCTAGAATGGGAAAAGAAGGTTGAATTGGTTTTTGATTGCCATAACTATTCTGAGGAGAAAAAGGTAAAGCTTGCTGCAGTTGAATTTACTCATTATGCTATTATTTGGTGAGATCAACTTGTTTTGACTAGGAAAAGGAATCATGAGCAGCCTATTGATACATGGGAGGAGATGAAGGCTATCATAAGGAGGAGGTTTGTCCCTACTCACTATTACAGGGAGTTGTACCAAAGTCTGCAAGGGCTAAATAGGGACATAGCAAATGTAGTTGAATTGCAGCACTATGTGGAATTAGAAGACATGGTGCACATGGCAATGAAAGTTGAAAGCCAACTTAAACAAAAGGGCTCCACATGATTTGGGCAGAATTCAGGTTCTACCTCATCGTGGAAACCAAATTGGAGTAAAAAGGACGAGATGACCAATTACAAGTCCAAAGCCAAGTTACCCAAGCACAAGGATGTGGGTTCTAGCAAAGAGACAGGTAAATTTGAACCCCAACCGAGTAGAAATAGAGATGTTAAATGTTTTAAGTGTTTGGGTAGGGGTCACATTGCATCTCAATGTCCAAATAAGCATGTAATGATCCTGAGAAGTAACGGTGATATTGAAACTGAAAGTGAATCAGATGATGATTCTGTGCCACCATCAGAGGGTGAATGTGATGGAGAGGAGTATCCGGTTAACGGAGTAGCTCCCGTTACAAGGTGAGCATTGAATGTGCAAGCAAAAGAAGAAAATGAGGTGCAACGAGATAACATCTTTCAGACAAGGTGTCTCATCAAAGATAAGGTATGTAGTATGATTATTGATGGTGGGAGTTGCACTAAAGTTGCTAGCACAACTATGGTTGAGAAGCTGGATTTACCTACTATGAAGCATCCTAGACCATATAAACTTCAGTGGTTGAGTGAGAGTGGTGAAGTGAAGGTAAATCAGCAAGTGCTCATATCATTTTCTATCGGAAGGTACCATGATGAAGTTTTATGTGATGTTGTACCCATGCATGCGGGACATATTCTATTAGGAAGACCATGGCAATTTGATAGGCGAGTTATGCATGATGGCTTCAAGAATCGATATTCCTTTGTAATGAATGAAAAACCTGTCATTCTTGTACCATTATCACCTTAACAAGCATATGAGGATCAATTAAGGATTAAAAATGAGAGTGAACAGAAAAGAGAGATTGATAAAAAAGAAGAAAGAGAAGAAAATGTGAGGACACAAGAGAAAGAGAAGAAAAGAGAAAATCTCTATGCAAAAGGAAGTGATGTCAAAAGAGCATTCTATGCCAAACAACCTATGATTGTACTTTTGTACAAGGAGGCTTATTTTAACACTAACAAGTTTGACTCATCTTTGCCTAGTGTTGTTGTTACATTATTGCAGGAATTTGAAGATGTATTCCCTGACGATATCCCAAGTGGATTACCACCTAATAAAGGAATTGAGCATCAAATTGATTTCATCCCAAGTGCATCCATCCCTAACCGGCCAGCATATAAGAGTAATCCTGAGGAGACGAAAGAGCTTCAAAGGCAGGTTGAGGAGCTTATGTCTAAAGGATATGTGAGGGAAAGCATAAGTCCATGTGCTGTGCCTGTCCTACTTGTACCAAAAAAAGATGGGACTTGGAGGATGTGTGTTGATTGTCGAGCAATCAACAAAATCACTGTAAAGTATCGTCACCCCATACCTAGATTAGATGACATGTTAGATGAATTGCATGGGTCATGTGTTTTTTCTAAGATTGATTTGAAAAGTGGATATCATCAGATTAAGATGAGAGAGGGAGATGAGTGGAAAACAACTTTCAAAACTAAGTATGGGCTATATGAGTGGCTAGTTATGCCATTTGGTCTCACTAATGCACCAAGCACTTTTATGCGACTAATGAATCATGTTTTACGTGCATTTATTGGTAGATTTGTAGTGGTGTATTTTGATGATATCTTGGTCTATAGTAAAACCCTAGAAGATCATCTTGATCATTTACGTTCTGTTGTGAGTGTTTTACGTTCTAAGAAATTGTATGCTAACTTACATAAATGTTCCTTTTGTACTGATCAGATCACCTTTCTTGGCTATGTTGTCAGTGCTAAAGGTGTTGAGGTTGATGAGGAAAAAGTTAAGGCAATTCGTGATTGGCCTACACCTAAGTCAATTAGTGACGTGCGTAGCTTTCATGGTCTAGCTAGTTTCTATAGACGCTTTGTTAAAGACTTTAGCACCATTGCCGCACCACTCACTGAGCTTATCAAAAAGAACATGAGTTTTAGGTGGGGTAGTGACCAAGACAAGGCTTTTAATTGCATCAAGGAAAAATTAAGTTCTGCACCTTTACTTGCTTTACCTAACTTTGCAAAAGCTTTCAAGATTGAGTGTAATGCTTCAAGCATTGGCATTGGAGCTATTTTGATGCAGGAAAGGCGCCCAATTGCTTACTTTAGTGAAAAGTTAAGTGGAGCAAGCCTTAATTATCCTACTTATGATAAAGAGATGTATGCATTGGTATGGGCTTTGGAGACATGGCAACATTACCTTTGGCTTAAAGAGTTTGTCATCCATACTGACCATGAATCTTTGAAGCACTTGAAGGAACAAGGAAAGTTGAACAAAAGACATGCCAAGTGGGTTGAATTCATTGAGACCTTTCCCTACATCATCCAATATAAAAAAGGTAAGGAAAATGTGGTAACTGATGCATTATCTCGCAGGTATGCCCTTATCTCTACACTTACTGCAAACTTATTAGGATTTGAACACATTAAAGATTTATATGTGAATGATCCTGACTTTGCTAACATATATAGAGTATGTGAGGTGTCAGCCTTTGAGAAGTTTTATAGGCATAAGGGTTTCTTATTTAGGGAAAATCGTTTATGCATGCCTATAAGTTCTTTGAGGGAGTTGGTTGTAAGAGAAGCTCATGAGGGTGGTCTAATGGGTCATTTCGGAGTTAAGAAAACCTTAGATGTCCTAAATGAACTTTTTTTTTTGGCCATGAATGAAATGAGATGTTGAGAGGATATGTGCGAAATGCATAACATGCAAACAAGCTAAATCTAGAGTTTTACCTCATGGCTTGTATACCCCTCTACCCATACCTAACCATCCTTGGGTTGATTTATCTATGGACTTTGTACTAGGATTGCCACGAACAAAAAGGGGTAGAGATTCTGTATTTGTTGTTGTTGATAGATTTTCAAAGATGGCACACTTCATCCCATGTCATAAAACTGATGATGCAAACAACGTGGCTGACTTATTCTTTAGAGAAGTAGTACGTTTGCATGGCATGCCACGAAGCATTGTTTCAGATCGAGATACAAAGTTCTTAAACTACTTCTGGAAGACTTTATGGGGTAAGTTAGGTACTAAGCTATTGTTTTCAACTACTTGTCATCCACAAACTGATGGGCAAACTAAGGTAGTTAATCGAACTCTTTCTACTCTTTTGCGTGCTATTATTCGAACAAATTTGAAAACATGGGAAGATTGTTTATCGCATGTCGAGTTTGCATATAATCGGAGTGTTCATTCTACTACTAGTTACTCTCCATTTGAAATCGTCTATGGTTTTAATCCATTGACTCCTTTAGATTTGGTACCTATACCTGTCAATGAGTATGCCAACTTAGATGGGGAACGCAAGGCTAACATGATAAAAAAATTGCATGAGAAGGTGCGACAATATATTGAAAAACGAACTGAGTACCACGCATCCATGTCAACAAAGGACGAAAGAAGGTGGTGTTTGAACCTGGTGATTAGGTTTGGGTGCATATGCACAAAGAACGGTTCCCAGCTCAAAGGCGTTCGAAGCTACAACCCAGAGGAGATGGTCCCTTTCAAGTTATAGCTCGAATTAATGACAATGCTTATCAGTTGGACCTTCCTGGTGAGTATAATGTGAGTGCAACATTTAACGTTTCTGATCTTTCCCCTTTTGATGTAGGTGATGATTCGAGGACGAATCCTTTTGAAGAGAGGGGGAATGATGAGAACCATAGAGATGATGGGTGGAAGGTTTCAATGGTTGCAAGAAGTCCATTGCACATTCCAGAAGGCCCAATAACACGAGTTAGAGCCAAAAAGATTAAAGAAGCACTAAATAGGCTGATTCAGGACATTCAGGCCAACCCAACTTCAAATGGGGCGAATTCAAGTTTGACAAGGAGTCCAGCCCTAATTAATATAATTAGAATACTTAATAGGTCAAAATAAGTAATAGCATTTCTTCTTAGATAAGAGTTTATTATTTATGTTAGAATTTGTCCACAATTAGGAATTCCTCCAAAATAACGATTTGTCCTAAGTAGGAATTTATGCCTCTTTAGGATTGCTATCTTAGCCTATAAATAGGCTCCCCTTGTAAGCTCTGAAGGGCAAACAATTTTGAGTAAAATAAAAAGCAAGGGTTTTTCCTCTCGGTTCTTTTAAGGGCTAAGGAACTTATCAAGAGGTATTTCTTCTTGTGGCGTTCCAATCGACTTATCACTCCCAATTTCTTTTCTTTTCTGGAGTGTGGCGTCCATATCCTTCTTAAATACTCTAGGTTTGTGTTCCTTTGAAGGGTGGGTTTAGGGTTTGTGATATTAAACTCTGGTTTAGCTTTCCTGGTTGTTCTTTGATTCCTTGTGTGTGTTGGGTCCCTAAGGCGTCTTTTTGGGATTTCTGCATCATCTTACATACAAATCAAGCCTCTTTCCGCACATTTAAGTATACCGTTTATATTTTCAATAACCTAGCTGGTGAAAATCTCAATCTGCATTGTTGGTCTAGGGATGACGATCTTGGCCGCCATAGTTTAGTTGTTCAGGGTTATTATTACTTCAGTTTTCACGTGGATGTCTTCCAAACTACCAGATTTTGGTGCAAATTTCAGTTTGGTAACAATAGGGGTGGTGAGTATAGAATCTTTTGGATGGGACCTAAGTTTCTAAAATCGTGCGACCTGCTTCACGATAAAAACTGCACTTGGTCGGCCAGGAAGGATGGACTGTATTTGCATGACATTCCTTCAAAGCAATTTCTGAAGCACTATGCTTGGTGACAAGAGTAGTATCATCCAGTGATTCATCAAGTGTTACTGGTTTCGTTGCCTTAAAAAATAGAGCTCATATGGATCCTATAGCATGGACAATAAGGTAGCCAATAATATTAAATCATTTCTCTGGAGAAAAACAAATTAAAAAAAAAAGATCTATTCTTTCTTTTCCATCTCTTCTCTGCTCTCATTATTGCACTGATTGTTGTTTCTTTAATTGTTTTACGGTCGGTTTATGCAAACTAATAATGATAATAATACTTTATGTCATGAAATACTTTAAAAAAACAACATTTATTTGTTTTGTTAACAAGGTCTGTTTGTCTTTATTTTGCCCACTGCAAAAGGCGAAGAGTCCCACTACAAAAGATGAATAGTCCAGTTTATCTTTTTAAAAAATTCTCAACATGCCCCTGTAAACTTGACTTCTTCATAATTCCAATTATCTCTTGAAATCTATCTTTCTCTAGAGGTTTTGTAAATATATCAACTATTTGATCAAGAATTTTGATATACTCCACCTCAATCTCCTTATTGGTAACACAATCCCGAATAAAATAAAACCTTGCATTTATATGCTTGCTCTGATCATGAAACACTGGATTTTTAGTAAGAGCAATGACCAATTTATTGTCCACCATAATTCTAGTCACCTCTCTTTGTGCAAAATGAAGTTTGCATAGCAATTTCCTTAGCTATATTGCATGACACACACCAGCAGTTCTAGCAATATACTTCGATTCACATGTTAAAAGTGTTACAACTGGTTGTTTTTTTAAACACCATAAAAGTTCATTTTCTCTAAAGAAAAATATAAACTCAGTAGTACTCTTTCAATCATTAATATCATCGGCATAATCACTATTACAATATCTTTTTAAGTGAACATTGTCCAAAGAAGTATAAAATATATCGCAATCAAGAGTACCTTTTAAATATTGAAGAATTCTCTTTACAACTCACATATGTTCTTCACTTGGATTCCCCATACACCAACTCACTGATCCCACGACAAATAATACGTCAGGTCTAGTACATGTCAACTACCTTAAGCTTCTCACCAGCCTTCGAAATGCGATTGAATTGACTTTCTTTAATCCATCATCCTTGAAATGTTTTATCTTGTACTCCATCGGGATTTCACGATATTGCAATCTATCATCTTAAACTTCATCAAAATCTCTCTTGTATACACCTCTTGAGAGATAAATATTCCGTTACTCCATTATTTGACTTATATCTTCAAATAATATGACATAAGTCCCATATCACTCATTTCCAATTCTCGTGTCATTGTCTTCTTAAAATTTTTATAAACTTGTGGATTATTTCCCGTAAGAATGAAGTCATCCACATAAATACACACAAACAAAATATCATTTTTCTCTTTTTTAACATAAAGTGCATATTCATGGACACACTTTGAAAAACCATTGTTATGAAGATATTTATCGAGGCGACTATACCAAGCTCATGGTACTTGTTTAAGGCCATATAACGCCTTCTTCAATTTCAACACCTTATCTTAATGACCTTCAACCATAAATCCTTTTCGTTATTTCACATATACTTCTTCTTCAGAAGCACCATTTAGAAAGACTGACTTCACATTCATTTGATTAATTGTCCACCAATTTTATGCCGCAAGAGCAACCAATAACAGTATTGTCTCTAAGTGAGCAACAGGAACAAATACTTCTTTATAATCCATATCATGCTTTTGCTTATATCCCTTTGTAACTAATCTCGTCTTATACCTCTCAATTTCTCCTTTTGCATTTTTCTTTAGCTTATAAACTCATTTAACTCTAATTACTTGATAACCAGTTGGTAGTGTGACAAACTCCCAAGTGTCATTCTTCTCAATGGAATGAATTTCTTCCTCCCTATCTTGGACCCATTTCTTGTCTTTAACAGCCTCTTTAAAACTCAAAGGTTCATCATTTGTAAATAGATACAAAAGATTCTCACCATTTATTTTTTCAGTGCTATCATAAAGATCTCTTATACTTCAAAATCTTTGAAGTTATTCACTTGAACTTGTTAAGGAAGGGGTTGAACTTGCATACTGATATTGCTTTTAATGCTCTGATAATATTGTTCATTAATATTTATGGTTCTCTGTTTACTACAAATAGAATGTGCTAACATTGTTTCACTTGTGCAGGCCATTGCTCTTGTATATTTCCTGGAAGGGATTGGCTGAAGCCATTGACTCTATTGCTCTTAACATCTTATATACCCATGCACTTCCACATTTTGACTATTCCATTTACCTCGCATTCAAATTTGTATGATTGCATGAATATTTTACTGAAAATTTTTCTCACTCCATTTCTTAATTTTTTCTTCTATCTTTTTGAATGTAGTACTGGAAGAAACAGTACCTTGTCAAATAGCACCTCTCTGGCTCCATCTCCAATTTCTACGAGTTCTAACAGTGCTTCATTACATTTCTATGCCACCAGTTCTTTCACAACCTCTGATTTTAAGGGCTCTGTTAATGAACATAGGTTTCTCGTAATATTTTGTGCTTTTGTATCGCCCGTAATATCTGGATACTTCCCTAGAATCATTGAGGAAATTTGCTCTTTATTTCGTTCGAGAATTTGCAGCAGGCCTAGTTTTGTGCCTTCTGGAAAGGAGTTGAGGGTTAGCAAGGTTGATTGAGCACATAGCAATGAAATAGTTCTAACATGAGTTATCGTTGCTTCTTTTGTACAAAACCAACCAAATGGGTTGGTTGGAATAACCGTTGTAACCTTCTTTGCAGGTGAAATTTGGTTGTATTCTTTGCCTGTATTTTGTTGTTTCGTAATAGACAAGCAATTTTCTTCCCCTTTATGTTACCTGCATAGGAACTATAAATGGATTTCATGTATATTATTCTGGGTCGATTAATTGGTTGGTGTGGCACAAACTTTTTCATCCAATCGCAATTCTGAAAATTTTTTCTCTACAGGACTGCAATGCTTGCATATGGAGTTATGTAATGAGTTTCTAGGATCACCTATGTTCAGACTACATATGCAACATCATTGATATAATCTAGGGTGGCTTTCTGTAAAACCCAGAAGAATTGGGAAAAGTTTCGTGATTTTCTCATTGCAATCTACTATATTTATACAAGTACAATGTGCACCCAGACTCCTGTAACTTCATTCCCAATTTACCTAATTATGTGCAACTACCAAATATAAATATATACTAATAGATACAAATCAGCCGAAACTTCAGCCACCAAATATACACACTAATACCAAATATACACCTACCAAATATACACGCTAATACCCCCCTTCAAGTTGGAGCATGAAGATCGGAAATGCCCAACTTGAAAAGAATGGCATCAAACGAACGTTTGCCAAGAGCCTTGGTAAGGATATCAGTTAGTTGGTGAGACGAGGATACAGATTGAGGAAGAATGATACCACGACGAATCTCATCACGAACAAAGTGACAATCAACCTCGATGTGCTTGGTGCATTCATGAAACACAGGGTTGTGAGCAAGGTGAAGAGCTGAATGGCTATCACAATAAATCCGCATAGGAGATGAGTGAGGGATGCCAAGAGAAACTAACAAACCCTTGAGCCATTTCAATTCACAAGTCGTAGAGGCCAAAGATCGATATTCTGCCTCAGCTGAAGATCGAGATACAGTATGTTGTTTTTTCGTTTTCCAGGAAATGGGAGAATCCCCAAGAAAGACAAAATATGCCGTCAAAGAACGTCGAGTCAAGGGGCAACTCGCCCAATCCGCATCACAATAAGTCGTAAGCTCCCCACAAATCACAATGAATTAATTCAAAGATATCACCAGCTTTATTGTCACTAATAGAAAAGGGAATACGGGTTTGTTTTGCCTGAAAACAAACATCACAAGTTCATGAACCCCTTTATTTATCTCGATACTACCTTCTATTGTAGGGAGCTTTTCTATGACTCGCATAGAGGGATGTCCCAACCTTTTATGCCATAAACCCATATTCTTGACTGCAACGACTCCATAAGCACTAACCAGAAGCTCCCCTCGTGCGACATACAGCCCCTCAAGCTCTTCACCTACTCCAATCAGCATCCTCAAAGTACGGTCCTGAACAACACATAAATGATCAGTGAATTTCAAAATATGAGCTTTGTCTCGGGCTAATTTTAAAACAGATATCAAATTGCATCACATTTTAGGGACATATAAAACACCCTTGAGAAATAATTTTCCTACAAGAACTGTTCCTTCTCCTGTTGCATAACGTATTCACTGTTTGGCATTTTCACGGGACAAGGAGGTATTCCTTGAAGCTCTACAAATGCAGTTTCATCGCCTGTCATATGATGCGAAGCACCTGTGTCAAACAACCATTGCAAATATGCCTTACTATTAAGCCTTGGCTGAGCAACGGATATATTATTCTTGTGAGTGTTCCAGAGAGACTTCAAAGTCTCCCAATCATCTTTGCTCAAGGTCTCCAACCCAGCTTTATCAGAATCATCAAGTGGTCTTCTATGGGGAACATTAGCAGCCGCCCCTACTGCCCCTTATGCAACATTAGTTAGTACTACTCCACCACGACCACGCCCCTGGTTACCACGTCTTCTACCTCTTCCTTGAGTCGAATTTCTTAGCCACCAGTCAGGATAGCCATGTAGACGAAAGCATATGTCCATGCTATGTTCTGATTTCTGGCAATGAGAGCAAACTACTCCATTGTCTTTTCGGTCCCCCCCTGAATTCCGAGGACCTAGGCTGTCATTCGCGCTCAATAAGAACAAAGAATTGATCTTTGAACTTGAAGCTTTTTAATCTGCCATCGTCTTAAGATTTATAGTTTAGGGATTCGGTATTCTTTCAAAGCAACCAGGCTCTGATACCATGTAAAACCCAGAAGAATTGGGAAAAGTTTCGTGATTTTCTCATTACAATCTGCTATATTTATACAAGTACAATGTACACCCAGACTCCCGTAACTTCATTCCCAATTTACCTAATTATGTGCAACTACCAAATATAGATATATACTAATAAATACAAATCAGCCGAAACTTCAGCCACCAAATATACACACTAATACCAAATATACACGCTAATACTTTCCTACGACAAGCATCACAAATGAACCCAGTTACTTCAATTCGTTTGCAACACCTTCTACCTTCTAATCGTTTCAGACAGTTCCTTCGATTCCACTTGTACATGCAAGCTTTGAAGTTCTGCTTTGCCGCCGAAGTTCTCGATTTGCGCCTTTAATCGTCTCAGGTAGGCATCGAGGAAACGACTTCAACGTATCTTGGAAAGAATGTAATACCCTGTCCATTCATTAGGGAAGCAACCTGTCAAGAAACTATCTAATTTAAAACCTTAAATTGTTGGATAAGGGTAAAATGGACTGCAAACATAAGCAAAGCACAGACATTTTTTATTTGTAGAAATTTATAATTAAATATAATAATAGTGTTATTCAAACTCGTGATCTACTAAATATGTTATCTGTAATCTTTTTGCAGTTTATGAGGGCCAAAGTTCTCAGCCTACATTTGTCCTTTGAAGTAATTTTCAGCAGAGTCTCGTTAGACAAGCGTGAGTTTAATGGCCTTTCAACAAAGATATCCAATCATGGTTAGCACATCCTTGTTCACCGCATCTCCGAGTGCCCTACAGCCTTCACTCATGGCTAGAAGCACAAACGCATGAAGGTAAGCCAAGACAAAGAATAAAACCTCATGGCGTGATCCAACTCGGTCTGAAGCTTGGTTTTGAGCGACGGATCCAAAAACTGTTAATCAATGGGCAAAGTTCATGAGTACATACAAAAAAGTTACACAACTCACTGTCGCTCTGGAGGGAGACTGAAAGCTGGCTTGAACCTGTTTGGTTTCTTCTCTGAAAACCGTGAAACTCCAGCTTTGCCCTTTTGGATTCCCTATTTCGTTTTTATTTTTTTATTTATGTTTTACTTTTGTCCACTATTCATAAATGCAGTAATAAACCATCATAACTGAAATATAAACATTTATGTCTCTTTGCTTATTATAAAAGAATACATTATCTATAATTTTACTGTAAGAAAAATAATAAAAATATTAAGAACAATCTTGCAAAACTCTAACTCCAAAAGTGTTTAATTTTAAGATTGTATCCTACAATTTAGTATATTTCATTTTATTATATAAGAGAATTTGTATAATTTTTATTGCACGAAAATAATTTTTTTTTTGAAAAAAAAAAGAATAGCATCTATTATATAATTTGAAGTAATTCTAAAATTTTTAAATTGTTAAGTATTAAAAACAATAATTCTAGATTTTCATTTTGTGAAATTTTACATTTTCTTCATTATAAAACCAATTAGGTAAGACTCCTGATTGAGGGCTTATCAAATTTGATTATTTTAAAATGATATATGAGATTTAAGAGAAAAAAAAAACAGAGAGTAAAATCAATTAATAGTGACCTTTCCCAAGGATAAAAAAAAAAGATAACTAATAAGAAATAGAAATATTCCTTTTCCTAGGTAGCCTACAGATTTTTGGGAAACAAATCTTGATTAATTGAAGTCAAAATCATTTTGACAAACATTCCTTTAGAATACTATAAAAGGAGATGCTACATTTTTTACTTTTACCATAGTAATGGACCAAAAGAGAGTAACAAGAATATTCCTTTCTAAGAACCACATGCATTTAAGGGAAAAAAAAACAATTGAATTAAATGTAGTCAAAACATTGTTAAGAAGCTGTTAGGAATAGTTATCTGCAGGGGCCTATAAGAGGGTAGCAATACTCAAATCTGAGAGCATCATTTGTGGCAAAAGAAAAAGCAAGTCAAAATCATGGGTGCACGGGGAACGTTCATCCGATTGCTTTCATTGTTTGCCTTGGTCTTACATAAAAATCAAGCCTTTGTCCGCACAGATAAGTATACCGTTTATATTTTCAATAACCTAGCTGGTGAAAATCTCAATCTGCATTGTTGATCTAGGGATGACGATCTTGGCCCCCATAGTTTAGTTGTTCAGGGTTATTATTACTTCAGTTTTCACGTGGATTTCTTCCAAACTACCAGATTCTGGTGCAAATTTCAGTTTGGTAACAATAGGGGTGGTGAGTACAGAATCTTTTGGATGGGACCTAAGTTTCTGAACTCGTGCGACCAGCTTCACGATAAAAACTGCACTTGGTCGGCCAGGGAGGATGGACTGTATTTGGATAACATTCCTACAGACAGATTTCTGAAGCACTATGCTTGGTGACAAGAGTAGTATCATCCAGTGATTCATCGGGTGTAAGTGGTTTCGCTCCCTTCAAAAATAGAGCTCATCTTGATCCTGTAGCGTGGACAATAAAGCAGCCAATAACATTGAATCATTTCTCTAGAGAAAAACAAATAATAACAAGAAAATATCTATTCTTTCTTTTCCATCTCTTCTCTGTTCTTGTTATTGCACTGATTGCTGTTTCTTTAATTGTTTTACGGTCGGTTTATACAAACTAATAATTATAATAATACTTTGTGTCATGAAATACTTTAAAAAAGGAGAGGAAAAAAAAAGCAAAAGGTTTCCTCAAATTGATCTTGTAAATAACTTGATTTGGGAAGCTATGATTCGGATAAGATGGCTCACGAGCTGACCCTGTTGATGGCAACGAAAGGAAAATGAAAAATTAGTAGAGGTTTTTTTTATTATTATTTTACTTCATATATATATATATATCATAAAATATAATAAAATTTAAAATTTAAAATATTTAAAAACTATATTTAATAAACTTAAAAAACCAATATTTATTTGTCTTTCTAACAAAGTCTGTTTATCTTCCAATACGTCTATTTGTCTTTATTTTGCCCAAGACAAAGAGTCCAGTTTATCTTTTTAAAAAATTCTCAACATGCCCCTATAAACTTGATTTCTTCACAACTCCAACTATCTCTTGAAATCTATCTTTCTCAAGAGGTTTTGTAAATGTATCAACTATTTGATCAAGAGTTTTGATATACTCCACCTCAATCTTCTTATTGGTAACGCAATCCTGAATAAAATAAAACCTTGCATCTATATGCTTACTCCGATCATGAAACACTAGATTTTTAGTAAGAGCAATGACCAATTTGTTGTCCACCATAATTCTAGTCACCCCTCTTTGTGCAAAATGAAGTTCGTATAGCAATTTCCTTAGCTATATTGCATGACACACACCAGCAGTTGTAGCAACATACTCCAATTCACATGTTAAAAGTGTTACAACTAGTTATTTCTTTAAACACCATAAAAGTTCATTTTCTCTAAAGAAAAATATAAACTCAGTAGTATTCTTCCGATCATTAATATCATTGACATAATCACTATTATAATATCTTTTTAAGTGAACCTCGTCCAAAGAAGTATAAAAAATATCGTAATCAAGAGTACCTTTTAAATATTGAAGAATTCTCTTTGCAACTCACATGTGTTCTTTACTTGGATTCTCCATAAACCAACTTACTGATCCCACAACAAATAATATGTCAAATTTAGTACATGTCAAGTACCTTAGGCTTCCCACAAGACTTCGAAATGCGGTTGAATTGACTTTCTTTAATCCATCATCCTTGAAAAGTTTTATCTCATACTCCATCGGGATATTCACAAGATTGCAATCTATCATCTTAAACTTTCTCAAAATCTCTCTTGTATACACCTCTTGAGAGATAAATATTCCGTTACTCCATTATTTGACTTCTATCCTCAAATAATATGACATAAGTCCCATATCACTCATCTCAAATTCTCGTGTCCTTGTCTTCTTAAAATCTTTATAAACTTGTGGATTATTTCCCGTAAGAATGAAGTCATCCATATAAATACACACAAACAAAATATCATTTTTTTCTTTTTTAACATAAAGTGCATATTTATGGACGCACTTTGAAAAACCCTTGTTATGAAGATATTTATTGAGGCGATTATACCAAGCTCATGGTGCTTGTTTAAGGCCATATAACGCCTTCTTCAATTTCAACATCTTATCTTAATGACCTTTAATCGTAAATCCTTTTGGTTATTCCACATATACTTCTTCTTTAAAAGCACCATTTAGAAAGACTGACTTCACATTCATTTGATTAATTGTCCACCGGTTTTATGCCGCAAGAGCAACCAATAACAATATTGTCTCTAAGTGAGCAACAGGAACAACTACTTCTTTATAATCCACACATGCTTTTGTTTATATCCCTTTGTAACTAATCTCCCCTTATACCTCTCAATTTCTCCTTTTGCATTTTCCTTTAGCTTATAAACTCATTTAACTCTAATTACTTGATAAACAGTTGGTAGTGTGGCAAACTCCCAAGTGTCATTCTTCTCAATGGAATGAATTTCTTCCTCCTTAGCTTGGACCCATTTCTTGTCTTTAACAGCCTCTTTAAAACTCAAAGGTTCATCATTTGCAAATAGACAGAAAAGATTCTCACCATTTATTCTTTCAGTGCTATCATAAAGATTTCTTATACTTCAAAGTCTTTGAAGTTATTCGCTTGAACTTGTCAAGGAAGGGGTTGGGTTGAACTTGCAGACCGATATTGCTTTTAATACTCTGATAATATTGTTCATTAATATTTATGGTTCTCTGTTTACTACA
>JAGSHU010000113.1:0-18675 GCA_021533255.1 Ceriops tagal | reverse complement strand
TGTCCTTTTCCCTTCTTAGACCCCTTTTTGAACTTCATTGTGAAGTATGCCAAAACTTCATCTTCACTTTCTTCCTCCTCATCATCATCATCCTCACTAGATGATTCTTCCTCTTCTTTTATCTTCAAGTGTTTCATAGCTTTGAAAGCTGCCTCCTTTGATACCTTTGACGTTGAGGAGCTCTCAGTTGACTTTATTCTCATCTCATATGCAATGAGATTGTATTAGAGATCATGCAAAGACATAGAATTTAGATCTCTACTCTCCTCTATAGTTGCCACCTTTGAGGTAAACCTCTCAGGCAGAATTCTCAGAATTTTCTTCATGATAGATGAGTCCTTCTTGTTCTTCCCATGACTCCTAAGATCGTTTACAACATCAATGACCCTGGTGAAGAACTCTTGGACTGTCTCATTTTTCTGTATTATGAGAGATTTATATCTCTCCTTGAACACTTGAAGCTTGACCTCCTTCATTATGCCATCACCTTCATAGACTTTCTGCAATTTGTCCTATATCTCCTTGGCAGATTTGTAGTCTATAACTTTAGCATACTCAGCATGTGTCAATGCTGAAATAATGATGTTTGAGGCCTTCCTATTTATCTCAAACTACCTTAATTCCTTTGGGGTTGAATCTTTACCTTCTTCTGGGGCCACAAAACCCTCATGTACGGATTTCACCACGTTCATGCCCATGGTTGCAAATACCACCTGCATTCTCGCTCTCCACATATAATAGTTGGTTCTGTTGAAAATTGGAACCTTCTTGCTGTAAGTAGTGCTGATGCTGGTACCAGTATCCATTTCTCAGTATGCTGAACAAGTTAAAACTTCTGAAACCCTTCAAACTAGTACACCAAGCTGTTAAGCTTCAAACTGGTGAACCAGGCTCTGATACCAATTGAAGTTTCCAACTTCACCCTAGGATCTACTAGTCTGTGATACTGAGAAGGGGGATGAATTAGTATCACACCCCTTAAAACTCTTATAACTTAAGCCAAAGTATTCTACTTCTTTAATACTTTCGCTCTCGTCAATACACAATATATGAACAACTTTAACCTCTTCTTAAAAGTGAACTCTTTCTCAAATTCAACTAAGGTAGATCTATTGTTACATACTAACCACAATAGTCCCTAAAGTCACCTTTCAGACACCTTACCTATTAGACAAATCGGATGTTCTTGATTAGGTCTTTTTTAGGTTATGGGTTCAATGATACTTTAGCTGCGTTCACAACTCAATTCAAAACACATAACGTAAATTCAAAGTAAGGACATAAGAGATTTATGTGGTTCCGTTAGTGTGACGTACGTCCACGGTGGTAGGGACTCTTCCTCTACTGAGACAATCCACTATACTTGAGAATACCAGTGTGGTACTCCCGATGTTCACAATGTAGTTTCAATGGATGTCTTAATCATCTATTCCTTTTACTATTGCAAATACAAAGCAAGTACAATACAAAGAGTGTCACTTACTGTGTCTACCCTTCTTCTACCTTGTCTTGCCTCTGTTGAATTGGATAAGCTGCTTCACTGCCACTTAGAAGTCCGCCACAACACTCTCTAACCTTTCTTGAAGAAATTTGGAAATACGTTAAGTTCTTTCCAATGCTTTACCGAATTCCTTCTCTAGGTTGTTTCGCACAACTCCTGCTTTCACTGTCTCACGATTTCACGGCTTGCACTCACGCTTCTGGTCTGCCGTTTCACGTCTCACGACCTGCCCCATGGTTTTGGTTTGGCGTTTCACATCTCACGGCCTTCCCCACGCTTCTGATCTGTCATGCTGTCGCGCGTTTTGGTCTTATGTCGTTGCACGTTCTGGTCTCATACCAATGCATGTTTTGGTCTCACACCGTCGCACGTTCTGGTCTCATGCCGATTTACGTTCTGGTCTTACGCCAACGCACGTTCTGTTCTCCTCGTCCATTTCACGGTTCCGCTGGTCTCTTGTTTCTGGTTTTTACTCTCACCTCATGTTTCTGGTTTGGCATCTCACATCTCACGACCTGCCTCACATCTCACACTTCGCTGGTCTCGCACCACACATACGTTTCTGATTTGCATCTGCTTCGCTGGTTTCACGCCTCACCTTCTCCAGGTCTGGTCTGATCTCACCCATTCTAGGTCTGGTCTAGTCTCACCCGTTCCAGATCTGGTCCGGTCTGACCCGTTTCAAGCTTCATTGGTCTCACCTGGTCTCACGTTTCACTTGCTCTAGGTCTGGTCTGGTCTCACCCGTTCCAGATCTAGTCTAGTCTTACCCGTTCTGCTCTCTTGTCATTTTGCTCTCTTGTCGTTTTGTTCTCTTGCCATTCTGCTCTCCTGTTGTTCTCTTGTCGTGCTCTCTTTTTGCCGTTATGCTCTCTCATCGTTCTGCTCTCTTGCTGTTTTGCTCTCTTGCCGTGTACCCTTATTTTTCGTCCACACCAATTTGGTGGTTCACCCCTTTGCTGTCCACTCCAATTTGGTTTATATACTCTCTTCCATGAAAACCCTAGTATATTTTGATTTACTTTCTTGCCCCTCCATATAGCTTTACTTTCTTGCCCCTTCATGTGGTTTCAAATTATTTGCACACTTAAATCTAGTTGATAACAATCACAACCCTTACAAGGCTGTAGGAACAACACATACCTTTATATCTTTTCTTTAACATTAGTTGATATGTTAAGTTTTCTAATACTAAGTAAATATACTTTTAAGTTTTTGAATTTGTTTTTTAATAGAAAATAAATTTTAAAAAGTTAGAAGTAGGTTCATTGCTAATTAATATTTGGTACTTATTAATTATATTTTTATTTTAAGAAGTTATTTACTCATACATATTTTAAGTAATTATTTAAATTAGATTTTTTATTCAAAGATAACCTTTTTAAGTAACTTGTTATTAATTATACAAATTATGTAAAAAAAAAAACTCAAAATTTAAATAAAAATATAATTTGTTTTAGTAATTACTCAAATAAGACATTTTTTATTCAAATATAATTTGTTTTATTCTTAAGTTTTGAGTAATTTTTTACATAAATTAGAAAAATTATGTAAAGAAACTTTAAATTTGAATAATATTAGGCTATATTTAAGCAATTACTTAAATAAAATATTTTTTATTAAAATCTAAGATATTTTTATATTTTCTCAAATTTTAAATAACTTGTTATTTAAATTATGTAAATTATGAAAACAAATTTAAGTTTAAATAACAATATAATTTATTTAAGCAGTTAATTAAATTGAATGTTTTTTATTTAAATGTGCATTTTTTATTTATTCTTAAATTTTGAGTAATTTTTATTTAAATTACAAAAATTATGTAAAAAAATTAAATTTGAATAATATTAAAAACTCATTTAAATTAATGCGAATAGAGGCAAAAGACATTAGACGTGAAGCATACGGCAGAGTGATGGAGGTTTCATCTAGCCTCACACTCTCATTAATTATATATTTGCTGGCTATAAAGTGCATAAAGATAATAAATTGTTTAGACCTCGTTAAGGAGAGGTAAATTATTTATTATATATTTATAATTTTTATTTTTAATTATAAATATCTATAAATAATTATAAAGATATAATTAATAATTATGAATTATTTAATTAAAATGATAATTATAATTTTAAAATATATCACAAATAGCAATAATTATATTGAATTCAATTCTTGAGTTTCCCAACACCAAGTAATATATAGTTTTAAGTTTTGTAATTATTTTTTTAAATAAGGAATGAATTTTTTAAAAGTTAAAAGCATGGTTGGTGTTACCGACTAATTAATATTTGATATTTACTAATTGTATTTCTATTTTAAAGAGTTAAATTTACTTACACATATTTTAAGTAATTATTGAAATTGAGTTATTTTTATTTAAATATGACTTTTTAAGTAACTTGTTATTTAAATTATGTAAAAAATTTTAAAATTTAAATAAAAATAAAATTTATTTGACTTATTATTTAAATTGAGTATTTTTTAATCAAATATGACATTTTTATTTATTCATAAATTTTGAGTAACTTTTTATATAAATTACAAAAATTATATAAAAATATTTTAAATTTAAATAATATTGACATCTATTTAAAAAATTACTTAAATAAAATATTTTTATTCAAAACTGACATATCTTAAATTTTGAATGTGTTGTTAGTCAAATTGCATAAATGATAAAAAAAAAATTAAAATTTAAATAATAATCTGATTTATTTGAGTAATTACTCAAGTCTAACATTTTTATTGAAATATGATTTTTATTTTTTTTAATTTTGACTAATTTTTTACTTAAATTATGAAAATTATATAAAAAGACTTTAAATTTAAATAATATTAAAATTTATTTAAATAAATAATCAATAAAAAATAATTTAAATATTTTTATTTAAGTTAAACATTATTTATTGTAAGTAATCTTATTTTTTTTAGGTATTATATAATTTTTAAAAATTTTACTTTACTCTTCTAAAGAGAGTCAAATTAAATTTCTTTATATTATAAATATTTATTTTTATTTTTATTTTTTGAACACAATAACAATTATTAGTTACGTATTAAAAAACATAAGAATTCAATGTTAGGACCTCCTCTACGGTAGTACAGATAGGTAGGCATAGTTGTAGAAGGTAAATTTATGGATCGATGTTTTCTTATAAAACATGGCATATCTTTTATTTTGTTTTGTGATATGATATCCAACGGCATATGGCATTCTCAGATATAATTTGCTTTAATGGCGGGGCCAAGTGCAATAATGCAAAGAGGGGTGAAAGGCACGAGACATGAAGTGGATGAAAGAGCGGTTTGGAATGATTTAATGTTAACTGCACTTCGATTGGGTTGTAGTCTTACTTGGATTCGAACTTTTTAGTTTCCTTTTAAGCACTACAACCATTAAAGAAACCTTCATTTCCTGCAGCAAGAAGAAGGTTAAGGTTTCTTTATTTTTATGATCAATTTTTTCTTACGCACGACATATGTTTTGTTTTGCGTTTTGATTCCAATGGCACATGGCAATGCTGGATATAATCATTTTAATTATGGGGCAAGGGCATTAATACCAAAGCATGAAAGGCACGAGACTTGAAGTGGATGACGGAGAATGAAGTGGATGATACATCTTTCGTGGGTATATATATATATTAAGTAGAGTCAATTATTTTTAAAAATAAATTGAATTATAAATTTTTATTAATTATTATCAATAATTTAATAAATTTATTAAACTAATAATAATAATTCAATAGTCACTAATTAGATATTTTGATGAAACACTAAAAATTTATAATTTATTTTATTTTTATTATTTTTTAATAAATTATATTCTCTCAATTTATTACCCTTTTTTATTTAAATTACTAAACATTTTGATTTTCTAATTAGGTAGGGGGGAGTGGGGAGATAGGGGAACTCGACAACCATGTCAGGTAGAGGTGACAATCAGTTTGGATGGACTTGGTTGATAATTCCCTCTTGCCACGACCCATAGGTTTCACTTTCACACTTATTTTATATGTTTTCTTTTTCTACTTACTTTCTATGAGTATTTCATTTTTTTATTTATTTGGGGTAAAGCAAATATTTCTCATTTATTAATTGTTCTTCGTAAGGTGGCGACCTAATTGTACCTTGAAGTTTTCCATTTGATTAAATTTTCTCCTTTCTCTAAGAAGTTGACCAGTCAACACTCAACAACTGGCTATTAAAAAATATGGCTATAATGGCACATATGTATGCATGTATGTATATGTGTAATGTAAGCAAGTTGGTATGTTTATGTGAGCATTTAGACGGTACTTTGGATGCGATATTAGAAATCATGATATAAGTGTACATATTAAGCTCATTGAAGCATAAGCCTCCTTTGTCCAAAAAGTTCTCAGTATACATCTTAGTGGGAATAATGATATGACTATGAAAGATAGACTTTATATTTTTATGGATAGGCTAAATGATCGACTTAATAAAATTAGAGGGGAAGTCCTTCAACTTTAATCATTTCCCACAATAAAGCAAGCATATGTTATTGTTCTAATAAGAAGATCTTCAACAAGTTGTGATGTTAGCCAAGTGGGATAAAAATCCTATTCCAAGAGTAGTAATGACATCTAAAGGAAATTAAAACAACAATCCCTTAAACGACGAGGTGGTAAAAGGCTCAATGTCTTAAAACTAAAATACAAGGGAGTAAAGGAGGATATACCCATTGTGAAAATTCAAAGCATACTCAAAAGACTTGCTTTAAACTCCATGGAAGAAAACAATATGGTGGGGTTAAAGACAATCTAAGTCAAGTTTTATTAATGAACAATGGAATACAACCATAACTTTCACTTATACCTCAAGAGAAGAGAGTCGAGGCAGCTAATTTCGCATATTAAGTAGCTACATTTACCATAATAGCTCATGACCTAAAAATCTCTAAAGAACTAAGTAAACATGGTTGGATTATTGATTCAAAAGTTAAAGAACATATGACATTTAATGGATAAGATTTTGTGAAACCAATCAAAGCAAAAAGAAAAAAACTTATGTTGCAAATGCTAATGGCATGAACTATCTGATTACTAGATTTAGGATAATGGAATTCTCATCTTATCTTCCCCTCTCAAACACACTTCTAGTTCCATTTCTTGCAAATAAAGTGTTGTCCATAGGACAAATAATTGAGGATTTAAATTGTTATGTATTGATTTATACCACTTTTTATTTGTTCTAGGATATTCTCACGAAGGAGATTATTGGTCATAGTATTAAACATGAAAGGTTGTATTATATTGATAAACTTATATCTAGGTAAGCATACAAAATGAACCAAGTATATAGCAAAAAAAAAGTAAGTTTGGTTGTGGCATCGCTGATTAGGACACCTATCATTCCTATGTATGGAGTCCCTATTCCTATGTTTATTTTTTGGTCTCTAGGAGTAACAGTTTAAATATATAGCTTGTCTACTAGCTAAGAGACATCATGTTTCTTTTCCATTAAGTACTACTTCATGTCAAAAACCATTTGAACTAATCCATTCAGATGTGTGAGGGCTAATGCCAATTATGGTACAATCTAGTATTTGATGGTTTGTGATATTTATCAATGATTGTACAAGCATAATTTAACTTTACATTATTATGAATGAGAGTGAAGTGTTTAATGTTTTTTTTTCATTCCATAATATGGTCAAGACTTAATTTTTTATTAACATTCAAATTCTAAGACTAGATAATAGTAGATAATACATCAATAATAAGTTTTAGAAGTACTTTGAACTACAAAGTATGTTCCATGAAACAATTTGTTTTCAAACTCCCCAATAGGACAATATTGTTAAGAGGAAAAATAAACATATCCTAAAAATAGCAAGAGCTTTATTAACTTCAGTAAATGTGCCTAAACAATTCTAGATTAAAGCAATAATTATGTCGTTCTATGTGTTGAACAGGATGTCATAAGTGGTCCTATTCTAAACTTTAAAACTCCTGTTTAAACTCTCCTATAACATATGGCTCTTCCATCTATTTTGATGCTTTTACCAATAATCATCAAGTGTATAGCCTACATTCATCTTCATAAAAATTAATGAACTAAATTAGATCTTAACACAATTAAGTGTGTTTTTCTTAGGTATGGAGCCCATAAAAAAGGATACTAATGCTTTGATCCAAGTACCAAGCAATAATATATTTATATGGACATTACTTTCTTGGAGATAGAAATTTCTTCAAAAATTTGAAATGTCCATTAAGGAATCCAACAATGTAATGGAATGATGGAAGGTTTGGTTTGGTTTTAATGATTCTTACATGCAAACATATTTGATAAAACTAAGTGAACAAGACCATCTTTCACCACGAGATACTACTTTTGACAATATAAGAAGGTACTAGTGAAGTGACTCATTTAAAAGCTCTTGAATAGCCTTTCTTTAGTAATACCTAGTCTATAGTACACAACCAATCTTTGAAGAATAATGTTAAGTTACAAAACACAAACTCTTATTACAATGACTTTAATGATTATTCTAATGGATATAAATTGCCTTTTAGATATAATCATAGAGTGCCACCAAATTGGTATTCTCTTTATGTAAAGAATAAAAAGGCCAAATACCCAATTGCTAACCATGTCAACACCCAAAATTTATCAACCCCACTTGACAAGTTTGTGATCCAATTATCCTCTAAACATATTCCATCCACTATAGATAAGGCCTTGAAGGATCTAAAGTAAACTAGGGCAATTGAAGAGAAAATAGGAGCACTAAAGAGAAATAATATATAGGAAATAATGACTCTCCTTGAAAAGAAAAACCCAATGGAATGTAAAGGGGTTTTTTCAATCAAATACAAGGTAGATGGCTTAATAGAGAGATCTAAGGTTAAATTAGTTATGAAGGGAGATATACAAATATATGATGTTGATTATCAAAAAACTGTTGAGTCCATCTTTGATGCCTAATGTTGGATTTGTTGTCGACACCATCTTACACAGTTATATGTGTTGATTTGATGTCATGAATGCCATTGAGATGCAGTGAGGGCATTTGAAAAAACTGGTAATGACAGGTTAACCCTGACGTTGAGGAGTCAATGTTGACCATGACCCTAAATTTTAAAGGTCAAGATTAACTGTTGATCGTTGGCCATTGACCCTAAATTTTAGGAAGTTAATGTTAATCGTTGACCCTAAATTTTAGGACTCATATCTGGTTATTGAGTAGGGCAACCTATGGGAATCAACGATGACCGTTGATGATTGTGTAACCGTAATCTCAAGGCTCTATAAATGCCCTTATGTGTATTGCAAGAAAGGTGTGTGTTGCAAAATTTTTTGAGAAAACAAAACCTAATTGCAGTAGGAACAGCGAGGCAATCAGCCAAGAAAGAGAGCAAGGTCGCCGGCCCAAATGGAAGAGTAAGGCAGCATGCCAAAAGAGGTAGCAACGTTAACAGCCAAGAGGGAGAGAAAGGTAGCTGGCCACCATACCTTCACCAAGTTGGAGCAACTGACCCTTCACCAAGTTGCAGCAGCAGACCCTTCACCAAGTTGCAGTAGCCAACCCTTCACCTAGTTATAGTAACTGACCTTGAACCAACAAGTCAACAACTTATACTAACAAACAAGGAGGCAACAACAGCAGGCAATGTCCTGCACCAGTAACTGTAGTAGCAGCATCCAAGAACAAGGCAGCCACCCGCAGCAGCCACATAAAAATCCTGCAACAAGGGAGATAATCTAGGAACGTAGCAGCCATCGGGAGGTTCCTGCATTAACAATCAAGAGGTGATATTAGCAAAAGGTCCCTGTAGGCAGTGACAGTAGCCCAAAGGTGTACAAATAGTAGCAGCGGTGCGAGTAGATAGCCTGAGTATGTGCAGATAGCAACAAAGGCATGAGCATACAGTAGCAGCGCGCACAGATAACAGCAGTGACGCAAGCAAACAGTAGTAGTAGCATACATAGATAGTAGTAGCAATGCGTGCAAATAGCAGTAGCATGTATAGACAATAGGAGCAGCACGTGTGGATAGTAGGAACAACGTATGCGAAAAACAGCTGTAGCGCAAGTGGATAGCAGGAGCAATGGGTGTGGACAAAAGCAACAACGTGTGTGGACAGTAATAGCATATACAGGAGACTATACCAGTAAGTGTAGCATGTCAAACAACTAAATCAACAAAAGTAGCACACGCGAACGACAACAGTAGTGCGAATAAGCAGTAGCTGCGTGAGTGGACAACAACAGCACACCCAGAGAGTAGCAGCAGCGCAAGCAAACAGCAACAACTTACGTGGACAACAACAACAGTGCGTGCGAACAATAGTGGCAATGCGTACGAGCAATGGCAACACATGTGGACAATAGCAACAATGCATACAGACAGCAATAACAGCACATGCGAACAGCAATAGCAATGTGTGTATGCAGTGATAGCAGCATGTATAGACAGCAATAGTAGCAAGTTTGATAGCTTGTAGCAGTTGAGGAGAAGCGTGCCTGGCAGCAAGTCTGACAGCTTACAGCCAAAAGAGGAGAAAACGTGCTTAACAACAGAATAGAGATCCTGTTGAGGCAATAAGTGAGGCAACACTAGCAGTAGGGGGAAAGAACCTACAGTATAGATAACTTGCAAAGAAGAGACCAGTAAAGCCTGAGTAAAGACCAACGGTGAGGAAGGAGAAGATCCTTTTTTTTGTAACAGCAACTTATGCACATTGAGTGATTTTTCTCAGGAAAGTTTTATTATAAACTTTTTATATGTTTCTTGAAAAAGGGTGGGATACCCTTAGAGTGATTGAGAGATCAATCCATTGAGTGATCAGGAGATCATTGTAAGTGGTTAAGGAGTAATCTTTCCATGAGTGGTTAAGGAGTGATCCTTCCACAACCAAACTGTATCCCTTAATAATTAAAGTGGATTATATGATTTAGGAGTAATCCTATCACATTGTGGACATAACTCACGCATTATGGGTGAACTACGTAAAAATTATCGTTTGTTTTTGGGTGCTTGTGCATTGATTAATACTCATTCGGTCGCTCTCACATAAAGGAGAAAGATAAAAAATTAGATCATTGGCTTTAATAAGTCACAGAGGTTAAATCTAGATCTATTTATAAAAATCGAATATCTCACAGTAATTCATCCCCTCTTAGTGTGAGACCTAAAAAGGTGTTCCCTTGATAATAAGAATGGATTGTGTGATTTAAGAGTGATCCTATCACACTGTGGATGTAGCTCACACATTGTGAGTGAACTACGTAAAAATTATCATGTGTTCTTGGGTGTTTATGCATTGATTTTTTTTTTCGTATGGTCGCGCTCACACAAAGGAGAAAATTAAAAATTGGATCATCGGCTCTAACAAGCCATAGAGATTAAATCCGGATCAATTTGTTAAAAAAGGATATCTCACACTGATTCACCCCTCTCTCAATGTGAGACTTAAAATAGTCTTCATGAAGTGGTACCAAAGCTAGTTTCTCTATTTATTTAATTTTTCTTTTATAAATTGAAGTTATGCATTGTTGTGTGAGTTTTTATCTCTACTTTTGCTTAAAATCATGGATAGCATGAATAATGTTAATAGCGAGGGCATCATGAATAATGTTAATAGCGAGGGCATCTCTACGTTTGATAGGCAAAATTATTAGTTATGGAAGAATAAGATGTTCTTATATTTGATGTCCCTTGATCTTAATATGTTTGAGTTAGTTGTTAGTGGCTTCATCCCTGTTACTGAAACCAATCATATGACGCCAGCTGATAAGAAGAACTTAGAGTGTGATGGAAAAGCAAGAAATGCCTTCTACGTCTCCTTGTCAAATAATGAATTCACCAAGGTGATGGGGTGCAACACAGTCAGGTAAATTTGGGACAAATTAAAGAACATCTATAAAGGAGACAAGGTTATGAAGGAAACCAAGCTACAAATCTGGAGGAGCAGATTCGAAGACATAAAAATGTAGAACAATGAGATTGTGGATGCATTCTTCACAAGAGTCAACGAAATTGTGTGCTCTATTAGAGGATATGGAGAGGAGATCCATGATGTTACTGTGGTAAAGAATATACTCAAAACCTTGCAAGAAGCTTATAATACCAAAGTCTTTTCCATAAAAGATAAAGATCTGGATAGACTGCTCTTAGATGACTTGCATAGCATATTGATGGCTTATGAAATGAGAATAGTCCCAATAAAGAAAGAAAAAAAGGCTAATCTAGATAAGGAGCTAACGTTCAAGGCAATGAAGGAGTCTGATAGCAGCTCTGTAGAAAAAGATGGTGATACGAAGCTGGATGAAGTCATGGTATACATCACCAGGAACTTGAGAAAAGAAAAAGGGAAGTACAAGGGAAAACTACCCTTAAAGTGCTTTAGGTGTGGAGTAATTAGGCACTTTGTCGTGGATTGTCCAAAAAGAAAAGAAGTCAATAGTGAGGATGATGATGAGCCGGTCCTAAAGAGGAAGACAAAGTAATCCAGCTACTCCAAAGATGGAAATTAAGGAGTTGAGCGTACTTGAGGTAGACCACAGCCAGATACATGAAAACCTTGGCGCTAAGGTGATTGTACAAGAGTAAGAGATGCTGACTTTACAAGTTAAGCTTTACAAGGTCGAGTTTGAGCTAAAAAAGCATAAAGAAAGCTTTACACAGGCCATGGAAATGAAAAGAAAGTCATCATCAGAGAGTATCATCAAAAAGGATTCTACCCAAAAGTTGGATGAGTGTCTAATTAATCAAAGATCTCATTCCATGGGAAAGAAAGGACTTGGCTACATTGAAAAGCTGAGTGAAAAGGTAGAAGAAAAAAAGAAGATTATGTTTGTCCCCGAAAGTAAGCACAATGATGTAATAGAGAAGAGAGACCAACCCAAGTTGAAATAGGTTAGGAAAGACATGGTGGAGACTTTCATCCAAAGGAGATAGGCTGTTAAAGACAGAGAGAAAGCTGCCACACCAATTGCTAAAGAAATGAGACATGTAGGTTCAAAGGATTTTGCTGAAGTTGTGGTAAGTATGGGCACAAGGCCAATGTGTGTTGGAGTAATAGGTCGAAAATGAAGAGAGATGTGAGGCAAGAGTCTAAGGGGAGACTTTATCAAGAAAAGAAGCAGTCTCAGGTAGACAGAAGTCATATTCCATTGAGAAATAGGTTTGATTTATTGGAAGAGATCTGTGGAAAATATGAGAGGGTTAGATATGCTACTGAGGACTGCTTGACATTGTTACCCGGTCACAGAATGCAAAAGAGAACACGCCAACCATTACTACCTAGTCAAGGAATGCAAAGGAGAACACCTACATAAGCTCCCCTATTCAGCCAATGAAGAAGAATAAGAGGAAGAGAAATGTCTATGGTTGTGGAAGTAACTTTAGAAGCTTCTAAGAAAGAAAAGCCATGGACCCTGGACAATGGCTGCTCTTCACACATGACAAAAGACTCCAAGATGTTGAAGGGAGTAGCCAAATATGATGTAGGGTCAATCAAATTTGGCAATGATGGTGCTTTAAAGATTCAAGGTATTGATGCTGTTAAAATTGGCACAAAAAAGCTGAAATTGAAGAAAGTGCTTTATGTTAAAGGGCTGAAACATAATCTTATCAGTGTTAGCTAGCTTTGCAATGATGGATATAAAGTTACTTTCAACAAGAGTGGTTGCATAATAAAGAGACTAAAAAATGGTGCAATTCTCACTAAAAGTGAAAAAACACATGGAAACTTATACCAAGTTTCTAAAAGCATAAACATATGCTACATGAGCACCAAAAATGATAACTTATTATGGCATAGAAGATTAGGACATCTTGGACAAAAAGGGATGAACAAGCTATCCAAAAATGTAACAGTGAAAGATGTACCCAATCTGAGAAGGGAGAGAGACATAATTTGCAATACGTGTCAAAAGAGGAAGATAGTGAATGCTCCCAACAAAAATATAGAGATCCAAACGAAGAAGCTATTAGAGCTCATCAACTCGAACATTTGTGGGCTGATAAGACAAAGATCAACCAAGGGTGATAGGTACTTTATCTCCTTTATTAATGATTTTACAAGAATAGTTTGCATTATGTTCTTGGAACATAAATCAAAGGCTCTCTATAATTTCAAGAGCTATAGGATGCTAGCTGAAAACTAGTTAAGGGAAAAAATTAAAAGGCTCAGGATAGACAATGGGATAGAATACACATATGGTGAATTTAAAGATTATTTGGAGAAGCATGAATATGCTAGTCCCTACACACCCCAATAAAATAGAGTGGCTGAAAGGAAGAACAAAAGCCTAGTGAAGATAACAAGAACCATATTGGTTGAGCATGGTATATCACATGACTTTTAGAGAGAGGCTATCACCAATGCAACTCAAGTTTAAAACAAATGCTCAATGAGACCACATACAGAGAAGACACCTTATGAGTTATGGTATGGTAAGAACCTAATTGTAAAACACTTTAAAGTGTTTGGGAGCCCGTGCCTCATTAAAGTCAAAGGTAAGCATCTTGGCAAATTTGATGAGAAGGATGATGAAGGCATATTTTTGGGCTATATACCAAATGGAAGAGGTTTTAGATGCTACAAAAAAAGGTTGCTAAAAATGGTGGATAGCTTTAATGTTAAAATGATTAAAGATGGTACTGCAATGCAATCACAGTATATGGAAACTAAAGATGCCATGTATGATAACCGAAAAGAGTTCGATAATGATGAACCCAAGGCTATCTAGCATGAGGATGATGTTGATTCTTAAGTTATAAGTGATGAAGAAGAAGAATTTAAGGCGTTCTTAAACTCATAGAAAAGTTAAAGCTGAAGTTGAAGTCAACAACATTATTGGTAGGAAAAAGGATTCTGTAGAGACCAAAAGAAGACTAATGGGTAGTGAACAAACCTCACTGATTTTTGAGGTTGAACCCAAGTTCGTGGATGAAGTGTTAAAGCACAAGGAATGGGTGAATGCTATGAATGAAAAGCTTGATCAAATTGAAAAGAATAACACTTGGTGTTAAGTCCTTAGACCTAAAGGGAAAAACATCATTATAACCAAGTGGGTGTTCAAAAATAAGCTCAATGAAAAAGGTGAGGTGGTAAGAAATAAGGCAAGGCTTATCTATAAGGGCTACTTATAAGTAGAAGGTGTTGTCTTTGAAAAAAAGTTACAAGTGGCCAGACTTGAAGCAATTAGAATATTCATAACTATTATTGCTCAAAGGAAGGACAAAGTCTATCAGATGGGTATCAAGTCTGCATTCTTGAATAGAGAGCTTGAAGAAGAAGTATTTATCGAACAGCCTGATGATTTTATACTTGATTATGATGGTTCAAGTGTGTATAGATTAAACAAGTCTTTATATGGCTTAAAGCAAGCTCTAAGAGCATGGCATTCCAAGCTGGATACATGTCCTTAAGAACATGAAGTTTAAAAAAAGAAATGTGGATAGTAACCTATATATCAAAGAAAACAACCAAGGCCAGTTAATTGTCGTGGTCCATATTAATGACATCATCTTTATTATAGAAAAGGAGGCCTTATGTACTGCTTTTGTCGAGCAGATGAAGAAAAAGTTTGAGATATTCATGCTTGGTGAAATGAAATTCTTCTTAGGATTACAGGTAATGCAAAGTGAGGTTAGAATTTTTCTTTCCAAATAAAAGTATACTTGTAAGCTATTGAAAAGGTTCGAGATGGAGAATTCTAAAGAAGTAAGCACTCCTATCACAGTTGGAACAAAGTTAAGCAAGGATAAAGAAGGCAACATAGTTGATTAGAAGGAATACATGAAGTTAATTGAAAGCTTAATGTATTTAACAGCATCAAGGCTTCATATTGTTTTTGCTGTAACCCTGTGTGCTAGATTTCAAAGTGACCCCAACGAGTCCCATCTCGTGGCGACTAAGAGAATTCTAAGGTATGTGAAAGGCACAACAAATTATGGGCTGCTTTATGATATGAGCAAACAGCTTAATCTTTATGGGTATACAGATGTGAATTGTGTTAAAAATTGTGATGACAGAAGGTTAACATCTGGTAATGCATTTTATTTGGACAATAGATGTGTTTCATGGCATAGTAAGAAGCAAAATTTAATGACTCTAAGTACCACAAAGGCTGAATATATGGCTACCACTCAACCATATACTTAACTGTTATGGATGAAACAATAGCTTAAAGATATAAAGGTGAATGTGTAGCTATCACTGCTCATTGGTTATGACAACCAAAGTGCCATCAATTTATCAAAGAATCCTATCCAACACTCTAGAACTAAATATATTGAAATCAAGTACCACTTCATTAAAGAAAAGGTAGAGAAAAATGAAATAAAGTTAGAGTATATGCCTACCTTATAGTAAGTTGCTGATATATTCACCAAACCTCTATCAAGAGAGATGTTCTAGAAGTTAAGGTTGACCCTATGTTTTTAGCCAATCCCTTAAGGCTGAGGTATTTACTAACCCCTCTCCCCTTCCCCCTTCTATTATTCTTTGGATTTGTTGTCAAAGAAGGAGATATTTTGCATAAATCCAAAGAAAGTGTATGCTTATAAAAAAAGGGGAGTAGCTTAATGAATAAATAGGGATAACTTATCAAGGGGGAGAAGTAAATAGGGGAAGTAGCAAGTAATGCATGTTTCATGGGATGTCAAATGACTTCATGCAGGGGATGTTGTGCATGGTTGGATTTAATGTGTTACCAACAAATCTAAAGGGGGAGATTATTGAGCCCATCTTTAATGGCTAGTGTCGAATTTGTTGTCAATACCATCTCACATTGTTATATATGTTAATTTGATGTTATGAATGTCATTGAGATGTAGTGAGGTCATTGGGAGAAATTAGTGATAACAAGTCAATCTTGGTGTTAAATAGTCAATGTTGACCATGGACCCTAAATTTTAGGTGTCAAGATTGACCGTTGACCCTAAATTTTAGGAAGTCAATGTTAACCATTGACCATAAATTTTAGGACTCAAATCTAGCCATTGATTATAGGGCAATATGTGGAACCAACGATGACTATTTATGATCATGTAGCTCTATAAATACCCTTAAATGTCTTGCAAAGAAAAAAAAAGGGCTACAAAAATAGAGAGAGCCGGCCAAAGAGAGAAATAAGAGGCAAACCTAGGAAAAAAAGGGAGGTAAATGGCAAAGAGAAGGCAACCACCAAGCAAGGTGCAATCGGCCAAGAAGGAGAGAAACAGAGAAAGGAGCAGCCGACCAAGGAGAGTGCAACAGCCACTAAGGAAAAAAGGCAAGGCAGTTGGCCAAAGAGAGGAAGAAAAAAGGCAAGGCAGCCTGCCAAAGAGAGAGCAGCAGCCACTAAGGAAAGAAGGTAATAGTGAGCTAAAGGAGAAAGAAAGAAAGCAAGGCAACTAGCCAAAAAAAGGAAGAAAGAAGGTAAGGCAGCCAGCTAAGGAGAATGCAGTAGCCACCAAGGAAAGAAGGTAAAGCAGTCGGCTAAGGAGAAAGTAGCTACTAAGAAAAGACAACAAGGCAGTCAGCCAAAGAGAGAAAGAAAGGAGCAGCAATCAGTAGGTGGTGGAGTAGCAGCAGAATGGTCCTGCATTAGCAACCAACACGTGGGGATAATAGTAGCGGCACAAGAAAACAATTGTAACATATGGGAAGAGTAGCAACGACACAAGAAAACAGCTGCAGCACGCAGGGATAGCAATAGTTGCACGAGAAAATAGCTGTAACGTGCAAGGAAAGTAGCAACTGGGCAAGAAAACAGTTGCAACACGCGGGGAGAGTAACAACGATGTGAGAAAATAGTTGTAGCACACAAAGAGAGCAACAATGGCGTAAGAAAGTAGTAGTAGTGTGTATGGACAGCAGTAGTAGCGCGAGTAGATAGCAGGAGTAGCATGCGCGGATAACAAGAACAGTATGTGCAGACAATAGTCGCAATGCGTGCGAATAGCAGCAACAATGTGAGCAGATAGCAAGCGCAATGCACACAAACAACAAGCACAGCGTTTGCAAACAACAAGTAAAACGTATACAAATAGCAAGAGCAATGCGTGCAAACAGTAGGGGCAGTGCGCGTGGACAATAAAAGTAGTGTGTATGGACAGTAGGCACAGCATGCGTAGATAACAGGCACAATGCATGTGGACAGTAGGAGCATGGCATTTGGACTACAAGCACAGTGTGTGCAGACTGCAAGCATAGTATGTGCGGACGACAGGCACAGTGCGTGTGAACAACAGGGATAGTGCGTGCAGATGGCAGGCAATAGCGACAATGCATGCAAACAACATTAACAGCACATGCGAACAGCAGTGAATAACAGTCGTAGCGTTTGCGGACAGTAGCGACAACACGTGCGAGCAGCACCAACAGCAAGTAAGACAACACCAGCAGTGAAGGAAGAAAAAGGTTCATATTTTGCTCTAATAGTCTGTACACATTAAGTGATCGTTCGTTAGGAAAAGTTTTTCTATAAACTCTTGATAGATTTATTGAAAAATAAGGTGGGATACCCTAATGTGATCGGGAGATCAACTCCTTGATTGGGAGATTATTGTAAATAGTTAAGGAGTAGTCCTTCCACAAATGGTGGAGTGATCCTTCTACAACATTATTATATCCCTTGATAACAAGAGTGAATTAATTGATTTAGGAGTAATTCTATCACACCATAGATGTAGCTTATACATTATAAGTGAATCACGTAAAAATTGTCGTATGTTTTTGGGTGCTTGCGCATTGATTTTTTTTTTCATACAACCACGCTTACACAAAGGAGAAAATTAAAAATTGGATCATCAGCTCTAATAAGTCACAAGGGTTAAATCCAGATCGATTTGTAAAAGAAGGATATCTCACACTAATTCACCTCCCTCTTAGTGTAAGACCTAAAATGGTCCTCATCAGTTCTTCAAGAAAGGTTTCACTATAAACTCTTAATAAACTTGTTGAAAAAGGATGGGATACCCTTGGAGTGATTAAGAGATCATTATAAGTGGTTAAGGAGTGATCCTTCCACAACCAATTTGTATCCTTTGATAACAAGAGTGGATTGTGTGATTTAGAAGGGATCTTATCATATCATGGATGTAGCTTACACATTTTGGGTGAACCATGTAAAAATTGTCATGTGTGCTTAGGTGCTTATGCATTGATTTATATTTATACAATCACACTCACATAAAGGAGAAAGAT
>JAGSHU010000112.1:0-18677 GCA_021533255.1 Ceriops tagal | reverse complement strand
TGTCCTTTTCCCTTCTTAGACCCCTTTTTGAACTTCATTGTGAAGTATGCCAAAACTTCATCTTCACTTTCTTCCTCCTCATCATCATCATCCTCACTAGATGATTCTTCCTCTTCTTTTATCTTCAAGTGTTTCATAGCTTTGAAAGCTGCCTCCTTTGATACCTTTGACGTTGAGGAGCTCTCAGTTGACTTTATTCTCATCTCATATGCAATGAGATTGTATTAGAGATCATGCAAAGACATAGAATTTAGATCTCTACTCTCCTCTATAGTTGCCACCTTTGAGGTAAACCTCTCAGGCAGAATTCTCAGAATTTTCTTCATGATAGATGAGTCCTTCTTGTTCTTCCCATGACTCCTAAGATCGTTTACAGCATCAATGACCCTGGTGAAGAACTCTTGGACTGTCTCATTTTTCTGTATTATGAGAGATTTATATCTCTCCTTGAACACTTGAAGCTTGACCTCCTTCATTATGCCATCACCTTCATAGACTTTCTGCAATTTGTCCTATATCTCCTTGGCAGATTTGTAGTCTATAACTTTAGCATACTCAGCATGTGTCAATGCTGAAATAATGATGTTTGAGGCCTTCCTATTTATCTCAAACTACCTTAATTCCTTTGGGGTTGAATCTTTACCTTCTTCTGGGGCCACAAAACCCTCATGTACGGATTTCACCACGTTCATGCCCATGGTTGCAAATACCACCTGCATTCTCGCTCTCCACATATAATAGTTGGTTCTGTTGAAAATTGGAACCTTCTTGCTGTAAGTAGTGCTGATGCTGGTACCAGTATCCATTTCTCAGTATGCTGAACAAGTTAAAACTTCTGAAACCCTTCAAACTAGTACACCAAGCTGTTAAGCTTCAAACTGGTGAACCAGGCTCTGATACCAATTGAAGTTTCCAACTTCACCCTAGGATCTACTAGTCTGTGATACTGAGAAGGGGGATGAATTAGTATCACACCCCTTAAAACTCTTATAACTTAAGCCAAAGTATTCTACTTCTTTAATACTTTCGCTCTCGTCAATACACAATATATGAACAACTTTAACCTCTTCTTAAAAGTGAACTCTTTCTCAAATTCAACTAAGGTAGATCTATTGTTACATACTAACCACAATAGTCCCTAAAGTCACCTTTCAGACACCTTACCTATTAGACAAATCGGATGTTCTTGATTAGGTCTTTTTTAGGTTATGGGTTCAATGATACTTTAGCTGCGTTCACAACTCAATTCAAAACACATAACGTAAATTCAAAGTAAGGACATAAGAGATTTATGTGGTTCCGTTAGTGTGACGTACGTCCACGGTGGTAGGGACTCTTCCTCTACTGAGACAATCCACTATACTTGAGAATACCAGTGTGGTACTCCCGATGTTCACAATGTAGTTTCAATGGATGTCTTAATCATCTGTTCCTTTTACTATTGCAAATACAAAGCAAGTACAATACAAAGAGTGTCACTTACTGTGTCTACCCTTCTTCTACCTTGTCTTGCCTCTGTTGAATTGGATAAGCTGCTTCACTGCCACTTAGAAGTCCGCCACAACACTCTCTAACCTTTCTTGAAGAAATTTGGAAATACGTTGAGTTCTTTCCAATGCTTTACCGAATTCCTTCTCTAGGTTGTTTCGCACAACTCCTGCTTTCACTGTCTCACGATTTCACGGCTTGCACTCACGCTTCTGGTCTGCCGTTTCACGTCTCACGACCTGCCCCATGGTTTTGGTTTGGCGTTTCACATCTCACGGCCTTCCCCACGCTTCTGATCTGTCATGCTGTCGCGCGTTTTGGTCTTATGTCGTTGCACGTTCTGGTCTCATACCAATGCATGTTTTGGTCTCACACCGTCGCACGTTCTGGTCTCATGCCGATTTACGTTCTGGTCTTACGCCAACGCACGTTCTGTTCTCCTCGTCCATTTCACGGTTCCGCTGGTCTCTTGTTTCTGGTTTTTACTCTCACCTCATGTTTCTGGTTTGGCATCTCACATCTCACGACCTGCCTCACATCTCACACTTCGCTGGTCTCGCACCACACATACGTTTCCGATTTGCATCTGCTTCGCTGGTTTCACGCCTCACCTTCTCCAGGTCTGGTCTGATCTCACCCGTTCTAGGTCTGGTCTAGTCTCACCCGTTCCAGATCTGGTCCGGTCTGACCCGTTTCAAGCTTCATTGGTCTCACCTGGTCTCACGTTTCACTTGCTCTAGGTCTGGTCTGGTCTCACCCGTTCCAGATCTAGTCTAGTCTTACCCGTTCTGCTCTCTTGTCATTTTGCTCTCTTGTCGTTTTGTTCTCTTGCCATTCTGCTCTCCTGTTGTTCTCTTGTCGTGCTCTCTTTTTGCCGTTATGCTCTCTCATCGTTCTGCTCTCTTGCTGTTTTGCTCTCTTGCCGTGTACCCTTATTTTTCGTCCATACCAATTTGGTGGTTCACCCCTTTGCTGTCCACTCCAATTTGGTTTATATACTCTCTTCCATAAAAACCCTAGTATATTTTGATTTACTTTCTTGCCCCTCCATATAGCTTTACTTTCTTGCCCCTTCATGTGGCTTCAAATTATTTGCACACTTAAATCTAGTTGATAACAATCACAACCCTTACAAGGCTGTAGGAACAACACATACCTTTATATCTTTTCTTTAACATTAGTTGATATGTTAAGTTTTCTAATACTAAGTAAATATACTTTTAAGTTTTTGAATTTGTTTTTTAATAGAAAATAAATTTTAAAAAGTTAGAAGTAGGTTCATTGCTAATTAATATTTGGTACTTATTAATTATATTTTTATTTTAAGAAGTTATTTACTCATACATATTTTAAGTAATTATTTAAATTAGATTTTTTATTCAAAGATAACCTTTTTAAGTAACTTGTTATTAATTATACAAATTATGTAAAAAAAAACTCAAAATTTAAATAAAAATATAATTTGTTTTAGTAATTACTCAAATAAGACATTTTTTATTCAAATATAATTTGTTTTATTCTTAAGTTTTGAGTAATTTTTTACATAAATTAGAAAAATTATGTAAAGAAACTTTAAATTTGAATAATATTAGGCTATATTTAAGCAATTACTTAAATAAAATATTTTTTATTAAAATCTAAGATATTTTTATATTTTCTCAAATTTTAAATAACTTGTTATTTAAATTATGTAAATTATGAAAACAAATTTAAGTTTAAATAACAATATAATTTATTTAAGCAGTTAATTAAATTGAATGTTTTTTATTTAAATGTGCATTTTTTATTTATTCTTAAATTTTGAGTAATTTTTATTTAAATTACAAAAATTATGTAAAAAAATTAAATTTGAATAATATTAAAAACTCATTTAAATTAATGCGAATAGAGGCAAAAGACACTAGACGTGAAGCATACGACAGAGTGATGGAGGTTTCATCTAGCCTCACACTCTCATTAATTATATATTTGCTGGCTATAAAGTGCATAAAGATAATAAATTGTTTAGACCTCGTTAAGGAGAGGTAAATTATTTATTATATATTTATAATTTTTATTTTTAATTATAAATATATATAAATAATTATAAAGATATAATTAATAATTATGAATTATTTAATTAAAATGATAATTATAATTTTAAAATATATCACAAATAGCAATAATTATATTGAATTCAATTCTTGAGTTTCCCAACACCAAGTAATATATAGTTTTAAGTTTTGTAATTATTTTTTTAAATAAGGAATGAATTTTTTAAAAGTTAAAAGCATGGTTGGTGTTACCGACTAATTAATATTTGATATTTACTAATTGTATTTCTATTTTAAAGAGTTAAATTTACTTACACATATTTTAAGTAATTACTGAAATTGAGTTATTTTTATTTAAATATGACTTTTTAAGTAACTTGTTATTTAAATTATGTAAAAAATTTTAAAATTTAAATAAAAATAAAATTTATTTGACTTATTATTTAAATTGAGTATTTTTTAATCAAATATGACATTTTTATTTATTCATAAATTTTGAGTAACTTTTTATATAAATTACAAAAATTATATAAAAATATTTTAAATTTAAATAATATTGACATCTATTTAAAAAATTACTTAAATAAAATATTTTTATTCAAAACTGACATATCTTAAATTTTGAATGTGTTGTTAGTCAAATTGCATAAATGATAAAAAAAAAATTAAAATTTAAATAATAATCTGATTTATTTGAGTAATTACTCAAGTCTAACATTTTTATTGAAATATGATTTTTTATTTTTTTTAATTTTGACTAATTTTTTACTTAAATTATGAAAATTATATAAAAAGACTTTAAATTTAAATAATATTAAAATTTATTTAAATAAATAATCAATAAAAAATAATTTAAATATTTTTATTTAAGTTAAACATTATTTATTGTAAGTAATCTTATTTTTTTTAGGTATTATATAATTTTTAAAAATTTTACTTTACTCTTCTAAAGAGAGTCAAATTAAATTTCTTTATATTATAAATATTTATTTTTATTTTTATTTTTTGAACACAATAACAATTATTAGTTACGTATTAAAAAACATAAGAATTCAATGTTAGGACCTCCTCTACGGTAGTACAGATAGGTAGGCATAGTTGTAGAAGGTAAATTTATGGATCGATGTTTTCTTATAAAACATGGCATATCTTTTATTTTGTTTTGTGATATGATATCCAACGGCATATGGCATTCTCAGATATAATTTGCTTTAATGGCGGGGCCAAGTGCAATAATGCAAAGAGGGGTGAAAGGCACGAGACATGAAGTGGATGAAAGAGCGGTTTGGAATGATTTAATGTTAACTGCACTTCGATTGGGTTGTAGTCTTACTTGGATTCGAACTTTTTAGTTTCCTTTTAAGCACTACAACCATTAAAGAAACCTTCATTTCCTGCAGCAAGAAGAAGGTTAAGGTTTCTTTATTTTTATGATCAATTTTTTCTTACGCACGACATATGTTTTGTTTTGCGTTTTGATTCCAATGGCACATGGCAATGCTGGATATAATCATTTTAATTATGGGGCAAGGGCATTAATACCAAAGCATGAAAGGCACGAGACTTGAAGTGGATGACGGAGAATGAAGTGGATGATACATCTTTCGTGGGTATATATATATATTAAGTAGAGTCAATTATTTTAAAAAATAAATTGAATTATAAATTTTTATTAATTATTATCAATAATTTAATAAATTTATTAAACTAATAATAATAATTCAACAGTCACTAATTAGATATTTTGATGAAACACTAAAAATTTATAATTTATTTTATTTTTATTATTTTTTAATAAATTATATTCTCTCAATTTATTACCCTTTTTTATTTAAATTACTAAACATTTTGATTTTCTAATTAGGTAGGGGGGAGTGGGGAGATAGGGGAACTCGACAACCATGTCAGGTAGAGGTGACAATCAGTTTGGATGGACTTGGTTGATAATTCCCTCTTGCCACGACCCATAGGTTTCACTTTCACACTTATTTTATATGTTTTCTTTTTCTACTTACTTTCTGTGAGTATTTCATTTTTTTATTTATTTGGGGTAAAGCAAATATTTCTCATTTATTAATTGTTCTTCGTAAGGTGGCGACCTAATTGTACCTTGAAGTTTTCCATTTGATTAAATTTTCTCCTTTCTCTAATAAGTTGACCAGTCAACACTCAACAACTGGCTATTAAAAAATATGGCTATAATGGCACATATGTATGCATGTATGTATATGTGTAATGTAAGCAAGTTGGTATGTTTATGTGAGCATTTAGACGGTACTTTGGATGCGATATTAGAAATCATGATATAAGTGTACATATTAAACTCATTGAAGCATAAGCCTCCTTTGTCCTAAAAGTTCTCAGTATACATCTTAGTGGGAATAATGATATGACTATGAAAGATAGACTTTATATTTTTATGGATAGGCTAAATGATCGACTTAATAAAATTAGAGGGGAAGTCCTTCAACTTTAATCATTTCCCACAATAAAGCAAGCATATGTTATTGTTCTAATAAGAAGATCTTCAACAAGTTGTGATGTTAGCCAAGTGGGATAAAAATCCTATTCCAAGAGTAGTAATGACATCCAAAGGAAATTAAAACAACAATCCCTTAAACGACGAGGTGGTAAAAGGCTCAATGTCTTAAAACTAAAATACAAGGGAGTAAAGGAGGATATACCCATTGTGAAAATTCAAAGCATACTCAAAAGACTTGCTTTAAACTCCATGGAAGAAAACAATATGGTGGGGTTAGAGACAATCTAAGTCAAGTTTTATTAATGAACAATGGAATACAACCATAACTTTCACTTATACCTCAAGAGAAGAGAGTCGAGGCAGCTAATTTCGCATATTAAGTAGCTACATTTACCATAATAGCTCATGACCTAAAAATCTCTAAAGAACTAAGTAAACATGGTTGGATTATTGATTCAAAAGTTAAAGAACATATGACATTTAATGGATAAGATTTTGTGAAACCAGTCAAAGCAAAAAGAAAAAAACTTATGTTGCAAATGCTAATGGCATGAACTATCTGATTACTAGATTTAGGATAATGGAATTCTCATCTTATCTTCCCCTCTCAAACACACTTCTAGTTCCATTTCTTGCAAATAAAGTGTTGTCCATAGGACAAATAATTGAGGATTTAAATTGTTATGTATTGATTTATACCACTTTTTATTTGTTCTAGGATATTCTCACGAAGGAGATTATTGGTCATAGTATTAAACATGAAAGGTTGTATTATATTGATAAACTTATATCTAGGTAAGCATACAAAATGAACCAAGTATATAGCAAAAAAAAAAGTAAGTTTGGTTGTGGCATCGCTGATTAGGACACCTATCATTCCTATGTATGGAGTCCCTATTCCTATGTTTATTTTTTGGTCTCTAGGAGTAACAGTTTAAATATATAGCTTGTCTACTAGCTAAGAGACATCATGTTTCTTTTCCATTAAGTACTACTTCATGTCAAAAACCATTTGAACTAATCCATTCAGATGTGTGAGGGCTAATGCCAATTATGGTACAATCTAGTATTTGATGGTTTGTGATATTTATCAATGATTGTACAAGCATAATTTAACTTTACATTATTATGAATGAGAGTGAAGTGTTTAATGTTTTTTTTTCATTCCATAATATGGTCAAGACTTAATTTTTTATTAACATTCAAATTCTAAGACTAGATAATAGTAGATAATACATCAATAATAAGTTTTAGAAGTACTTTGAACTACAAAGTATGTTCCATGAAACAATTTGTTTTCAAACTCCCCAATAGGACAATATTGTTAAGAGGAAAAATAAACATATCCTAAAAATAGCAAGAGCTTTATTAACTTCAGTAAATGTGCCTAAACAATTCTAGATTAAAGCAATAATTATGTCGTTCTATGTGTTGAACAGGATGTCATAAGTGGTTCTATTCTAAACTTTAAAACTCCTATTTAAACTCTCCTATAACATATGGCTCTTCCATCTATTTTGATGCTTTTACCAATAATCATCAAGTGTATAGCCTACATTCATCTTCATAAAAATCAATGAACTAAATTAGATCTTAACACAATTAAGTGTGTTTTTCTTGGTATGGAGCCCATAAAAAAGGATACTAATGCTTTGATCCAAGTACCAAGCAATAATATATTTATATGGACATTACTTTCATGGAGATAGAAATTTCTTCAAAAATTTGAAATGTCCATTAAGGAATCCAACAATGTAATGGAATGATGGAAGGTTTGGTTTGGTTTTAATGATTCTTACATGCAAACATATTTGATAAAACTGAGTGAACAAGACCATCTTTCACCACGAGATACTACTTTTGACAATATAAGAAGGTACTAGTGAAGTGACTCATTTAAAAGCTCTTGAATAGCCTTTCTTTAGTAATACCTAGTCTATAGTACACAACCAATCTTTGAAGAATAATGTTAAGTTACAAAACACAAACTCTTATTACAATGACTTTAATGATTATTCTAATGGATATAAATTGCCTTTTAGATATAATCATAGAGTGCCACCAAATTGGTATTCTCTTTATGTAAAGAATAAAAAGGCCAAATACCCAATTGCTAACCATGTCAACACCCAAAATTTATCAACCCCACTTGACAAGTTTGTGATCCAATTATCCTCTAAACATATTCCATCCACTATAGATAAGGCCTTGAAGGATCTAAAGTAAACTAGGGCAATTGAAGAGAAAATAGGAGCACTAAAAAGAAATAATATATAGGAAATAATGACTCTCCTTGAAAAGAAAAACCCAATGGAATGTAAAGGGGTTTTTTCAATCAAATACAAGGTAGATGGCTTAATAGAGAGATCTAAGGTTAAATTAGTTATGAAGGGAGATATACAAATATATGATGTTGATTATCAAAAAACTGTTGAGTCCATCTTTGATGCCTAATGTTGGATTTGTTGTCGACACCATCTTACACAGTTATATGTGTTGATTTGATGTCATGAATGCCATTGAGATGCAGTGAGGGCATTTGAAAAAACTGGTAATGACAGGTTAACCCTGACGTTGAGGAGTCAATGTTGACCATGACCCTAAATTTTAAAGGTCAAGATTAACTGTTGATCGTTGGCCATTGACCCTAAATTTTAGGAAGTTAATGTTAATCGTTGACCCTAAATTTTAGGACTCATATCTGGTTATTGATTGTAGGGCAACCTATGGGAATCAACGATGACCGTTGATGATTGTGTAACCGTAATCTCAAGGCTCTATAAATGCCCTTATGTGTATTGCAAGAAAGGTGTGTGTTGCAAAATTTTTTGAGAAAACAAAACCTAATTGCAGTAGGAACAGCGAGGCAATCAGCCAAGAAAGAGAGCAAGGTCGCCGGCCCAAATGGAAGAGTAAGGCAGCATGCCAAAAGAGGTAGCAACGTTAACAGCCAAGAGGGAGAGAAAGGTAACTGGCCACCATACCTTCACCAAGTTGGAGCAACTGACCCTTCACCAAGTTGTAGCAGCAGACCCTTCACCAAGTTGCAGTAGCCAACCCTTCACCTAGTTATAGTAACTGACCTTGAACCAACAAGTCAACAACTTATACTAACAAACAAAGAGGCAACAACAGCAGGCAATGTCCTGCACCAGTAACTGTAGTAGCAGCATCCAAGAACAAGGCAGCCACCCGCAGCAGCCACATAAAAATCCTGCAACAAGGGAGATAATCTAGGAACGTAGCAGCCATCGGGAGGTTCCTGCATTAACAATCAAGAGGTGATATTAGCAAAAGGTCCCTGTAGGCAGTGACAGTAGCCCAAAGGTGTACAAATAGTAGCAGCGGTGCGAGTAGATAGCCTGAGTATGTGCAGATAGCAACAAAGGCATGAGCATACAGTAGCAGCGCGCACAGATAACAGCAGTGACGCAAGCAAACAGTAGTAGTAGCATACATAGATAGTAGTAGCAATGCGTGCAAATAGCAGTAGCATGTATAGACAATAGGAGCAGCACGTGTGGATAGTAGGAACAGCGTATGCGAAAAACAGCTGTAGCGCAAGTGGATAGCAGGAGCAATGGGTGTGGACAAAAGCAACAACGTGTGTGGACAGTAATAGCATATACAGGAGACTATACCAGTAAGTGTAGCATGTCAAACAACTAAATCAACAAAAGTAGCACGCGCGAACGACAACAGTAGTGCGAATAAGCAGTAGCTGCGTGAGTGGACAACAACAGCACACCCAGAGAGTAGCAGCAGCGCAAGCAAACAGCAACAACTTACGTGGACAACAACAACAGTGCGTGCGAACAATAGTGGCAATGCGTACGAGCAATGGCAACACATGTGGACAATAGCAACAATGCATACAGACAGCAATAACAGCACATGCGAACAGCAATAGCAATGTGTGTATGCAGTGATAGCAGCATGTATAGACAGCAATAGTAGCAAGTTTGATAGCTTGTAGCAGTTGAGGAGAAAGCGTGCCTGGCAGCAAGTCTGACAGCTTACAGCCAAAAGAGGAGAAAACGTGCTTAACAACAGAAGAGAGATCCTGTTGAGGCAATAAGTGAGGCAACACTAGCAGTAGGGGGAAAGAACCTACAGTATAGATAACTTGCAAAGAAGAGACCAGTAAAGCCTGAGTAAAGACCAACGGTGAGGAAGGAGAAGATCCTTTTTTTTGTAACAGCAACTTATGCACATTGAGTGATTTTTCTCAGGAAAGTTTTATTATAAACTTTTTATATGTTTCTTGAAAAAGGGTGGGATACCCTTAGAGTGATTGAGAGATCAATCCATTGAGTGATCAGGAGATCATTGTAAGTGGTTAAGGAGTAATCTTTCCATGAGTGGTTAAGGAGTGATCCTTCCACAACCAAACTGTATCCCTTAATAATTAAAGTGGATTATATGATTTAGGAGTAATCCTATCACATTGTGGACATAACTCACGCATTATGGGTGAACTACGTAAAAATTATCGTTTGTTTTTGGGTGCTTGTGCATTGATTAATACTCATTCGGTCGCTCTCACATAAAGGAGAAAGATAAAAAATTAGATCATTGGCTTTAATAAGTCACAGAGGTTAAATCTAGATCTATTTATAAAAATCGAATATCTCACAGTAATTCATCCCCTCTTAGTGTGAGACCTAAAAAGGTGTTCCCTTGATAATAAGAATGGATTGTGTGATTTAAGAGTGATCCTATCACACTGTGGATGTAGCTCACACATTGTGAGTGAACCACGTAAAAATTATCGTGTGTTCTTGGGTGTTTATGCATTGATTTTTTTTTTCGTATGGTCGCGCTCACATAAAGGAGAAAATTAAAAATTGGATCATCGGCTCTAACAAGCCATAGAGATTAAATCCGGATCAATTTGTTAAAAAAGGATATCTCACACTGATTCACCCCTCTCTCAATGTGAGACTTAAAATAGTCTTCATGAAGTGGTACCAAAGCTAGTTTCTCTATTTATTTAATTTTTCTTTTATAAATTGAAGTTATGCATTGTTGTGTGAGTTTTTATCTCTACTTTTGCTTAAAATCATGGATAGCATGAATAATGTTAATAGCGAGGGCATCATGAATAATGTTAATAGCGAGGGCATCTCTACGTTTGATAGGCAAAATTATCAGTTATGGAAGAATAAGATGTTCTTATATTTGATGTCCCTTGATCTTAATATGTTTGAGTTAGCTGTTAGTGGCTTCATCCCTGTTACTGAAACCAATCATATGACGCCAGCTGATAAGAAGAACTTAGAGTGTGATGGAAAAGCAAGAAATGCCTTCTACGTCTCCTTGTCAAATAATGAATTCACCAAGGTGATGGGGTGCAACACAGTCAGGTAAATTTGGGACAAACTAAAGAACATCTATAAAGGAGACAAGGTTATGAAGGAAACCAAGCTACAAATCTGGAGGAGCAGATTTGAAGACATAAAGATGTAGAACAATGAGATTGTGGATGCATTCTTCACAAGAGTCAACGAAATTGTGTGCTCTATTAGAGGATATGGAGAGGAGATCCATGATGTTACTGTGGTAAAGAAAATACTCAAAACCTTGCAAGAAGCTTATAATACCAAAGTCTTTTCCATAAAAGATAAAGATCTGGATAGACTGCTCTTAGATGACTTGCATAGCATATTGATGGCTTATGAAATGAGAATAGTCCCAATAAAGAAAGAAAAAAAGGCTAATCTAGATAAGGAGCTAACGTTCAAGGCAATGAAGGAGTCTGATAGCAGCTCTGTAGAAAAAGATGGTGATACGAAGCTGGATGAAGTCATGGTATACATCACCAGGAACTTGAGAAAAGGAAAAGGGAAGTACAAGGGAAAACTACCCTTAAAGTGCTTTAGGTGTGGAGTAATTAGGCACTTTGCCGTGGATTGTCCAAAAAGAAAAGAAGTCAATAGTGAGGATGATGATGAGCCGGTCCTAAAGAGGAAGACAAAGTAATCCAGCTACTCCAAAGATGGAAATTAAGGAGCTGAGCGTACTTGAGGTAGACCACAGCCAGATACATGAAAACCTTGGCGCTAAGGTGATTGTACAAGAGTAAGAGATGCTGACTTTACAAGTTAAGCTTTACAAGGTCGAGTTTGAGCTAAAAAAGCATAAAGAAAGCTTTACACAGGCCATGGAAATGAAAAGAAAGTCATCATCAGAGAGTATCATCAAAAAGGATTCTACCCAAAAGTTGGATGAGTGTCTAATTAATCAAAGATCTCATTCCATGGGAAAGAAAGGACTTGGCTACATTGAAAAGCTGAGTGAAAAGGTAGAAGAAAAAAAGAAGATTATGTTTGTCCCCGAAAGTAAGCACAATGATGTAATAGAGAAGAGAGACCAACCCAAGTTGAAATAGGTTAGGAAAGACATGGTGGAGACTTTCATCCAAAGGAGATAGGCTGTTAAAGACAGAGAGAAAGCTGCCACACCAATTGCTAAAGAAATGAGACATGTAGGTTCAAAGGATTTTGCTGAAGTTGTGGTAAGTATGGGCACAAGGCCAATGTGTGTTGGAGTAATAGGTCGAAAATGAAGAGAGATGTGAGGCAAGAGTCTAAGGGGGGACTTTATCAAGAAAAGAAGCAGTCTCAGGTAGACAGAAGTCATATTCCATTGAGAAATAGGTTTGATTTATTGGGAGAGATCTGTGGAAAATATGAGAGGGTTAGATATGCTACTGAGGACTGCTTGACATTGTTACCCGGTCACAGAATGCAAAAGAGAACACGCCAACCATTACTACCTAGTCAAGGAATGCAAAGGAAAACACCTACATAAGCTCCCCTATTCAGCCAATGAAGAAGAATAAGAGGAAGAGAAATGTCTATGGTTGTGGAAGTAACTTTAGAAGCTTCTAAGAAAGAAAAGCCATGGATCCTGGACAATGGCTGCTCTTCACACATGACAAAAGACTCCAAGATGTTGAAGGGAGTAGCCAAATATGATGTAGGGTCAATCAAATTTGGCAATGATGGTGCTTTAAAGATTCAAGGTATTGATGCTGTTAAAATTGGTACAAAAAAGCTGAAATTGAAGAAAGTGCTTTATGTTAAAGGGCTGAAACATAATCTTATCAGTGTTAGCTAGCTTTGCGATGATGGATATAAAGTTACTTTCAACAAGAGTGGTTGCATAATAAAGAGACTAAAAAATGGTGCAATTCTCACTAAAAGTGAAAAAACACATGGAAACTTATACCAAGTTTCTAAAAGCATAAACATATGCTACATGAGCACCAAAAATGATAACTTATTATGGCATAGAAGATTAGGACATCTTGGACAAAAAGGGATGAACAAGCTATCCAAAAATGAAACAGTGAAAGATGTACCCAATCTGAGAAGGGAGAGAGACATAATTTGCAATACGTGTCAAAAGAGGAAGATAGTGAATGCTCCCAACAAAAATATAGAGATCCAAACGAAGAAGCTATTAGAGCTCATCAACTCGAACATTTGTGGGCTGATAAGACAAAGATCAACCAAGGGTGATAGGTACTTTATCTCCTTTATTAATGATTTTACAAGAATAGCTTGCATTATGTTCTTGGAACATAAATCAAAGGCTCTCTATAATTTCAAGAGCTATAGGATGCTAGCTGAAAACTAGTTAAGGGAAAAAATTAAAAGGCTCAGGATAGACAATGGGATAGAATACACATATGGTGAATTTAAAGATTATTTGGAGAAGCATGAATATGCTAGTCCCTACACACCCCAATAAAATAGAGTGGCTGAAAGGAAGAACAAAAGCCTAGTGAAGATAACAAGAACCATATTGGTTGAGCATGGTATATCACATGACTTTTAGAGAGAGGCTATCACCAATGCAACTCAAGTTTAAAACAAATGCTCAATGAGACCACATACAGAGAAGACACCTTATGAGTTATGGTATGGTAAGAACCTAATTGTAAAACACTTTAAAGTGTTTGGGAGCCTGTGCCTCATTAAAGTCAAAGGTAAGCATCTTGGCAAATTTGATGAGAAGGATGATGAAGGCATATTTTTGGGCTATATACCAAATGGAAGAGGTTTTAGATGCTACAAAAAAAGGTTGCTAAAAATGGTGGATAGCTTTAATGTTAAAATGATTAAAGATGGTACTGCAATGCAATCACAGTATATGGAAACTAAAAATGCCATGTATGATAACCGAAAAGAGTTCGATAATGATGAACCCAAGGCTATCTAGCATGAGGATGATGTTGATTCTTAAGTTATAAGTGATGAAGAAGAAGAATTTAAGGCGTTCTTAAACTCATAGAAAAGTTAAAGCTGAAGTTGAAGTCAAAAACATTATTGGTAGGAAAAAGGATTCTGTAGAGACCAAAAGAAGACTAATGGGTAGTGAACAAACCTCACTGATTTTCGAGGTTGAACCCAAGTTCGTGGATGAAGTGTTAAAGCACAAGGAATGGGTGAATGCTATGAATGAAAAGCTTGATCAAATTGAAAAGAATAACACTTGGTGTTAAGTCCTTAGACCTAAAGGGAAAAACATCATTATAACCAAGTGGGTGTTCAAAAATAAGCTCAATGAAAAAGGTGAGGTGGTAAGAAATAAGGCAAGGCTTATCTATAAGGGCTACTTATAAGTAGAAGGTGTTGTTTTTGAAAAAAAGTTACAAGTGGCCAGACTTGAAGCAATTAGAATATTCATAACTATTATTGCTCAAAGGAAGGACAAAGTCTATCAGATGGGTATCAAGTCTGCATTCTTGAATAGAGAGCTTGAAGAAGAAGTATTTATCGAACAGCCTGATGATTTTATACTTGATTATGATGGTTCAAGTGTGTATAGATTAAACAAGTCTTTATATGGCTTAAAGCAAGCTCTAAGAGCATGGCATTCCAAGCTGGATACATGTCCTTAAGAACATGAAGTTTAAAAAAAGAAATGTGGATAGTAACCTATATATCAAAGAAAACAACCAAGGCCAGTTAATTGTCGTGGTCCATATTAATGACATCATCTTTATTATAGAAAAGGAGGCCTTATGTACTGCTTTTGTCGAGCAGATGAAGAAAAAGTTTGAGATATTCATGCTTGGTGAAATGAAATTCTTCTTAGGATTACAGGTAATGCAAAGTGAGGTTAGAATTTTTCTTTCCAAATAAAAGTATACTTGTAAGCTATTGAAAAGGTTCGAGATGGAGAATTCTAAAGAAGTAAGCACTCCTATCACAGTTGGAACAAAGTTAAGCAAGGATAAAGAAGGCAACATAGTTGATTAGAAGGAATACATGAAGTTAATTGAAAGCTTAATGTATTTAACAGCATCAAGGCTTCATATTGTTTTTGCTGTAACCCTGTGTGCTAGATTTCAAAGTGACCCCAACGAGTCCCATCTCGTGGCGACTAAGAGAATTCTAAGGTATGTGAAGGGCACAACAAATTATGGGCTGCTTTATGATATGAGCAAACAGCTTAATCTTTATGGGTATACAGATGTGAATTGTGTTAAAAATTGTGATGACAGAAGGTTAACATCTGGTAATGCATTTTATTTGGACAATAGATGTGTTTCATGGCATAGTAAGAAGCAAAATTTAATGACTCTAAGTACCACAAAGGCTGAATATATGGCTACCACTCAACCATATACTTAACTGTTATGGATGAAACAATAGCTTAAAGATATAAAGGTGAATGTGTAGCTACCACTGCTCATTGGTTATGACAACCAAAGTGCCATCAATTTATCAAAGAATCCTATCCAACACTCTAGAACTAAATATATTGAAATCAAGTACCACTTCATTAAAGAAAAGGTAGAGAAAAATGAAATAAAGTTAGAGTATGTGCCTACCTTATAGTAAGTTGCTGATATATTCACCAAACCTCTATCAAGAGAGATGTTCTAGAAGTTAAGGTTGACCCTATGTTTTTAGCCAATCCCTTAAGGCTGAGGTATTTACTAACCCCTCTCCCCTTCCCCCTTCTATTATTCTTTGGATTTGTTGTCAAAGAGGGAGATATTTTGCATAAATCCAAAGAAAGTGTATGCTTATAAAAAAAGGGGAGTAGCTTAATGAATAAATAGGGATAACTTATCAAGGGGGAGAAGTAAATAGGGGAAGTAGCAAGTAATGCATGTTTCATGGGATGTCAAATGACTTCATGCAGGGGATGTTGTGCATGGTTGGATTTAATGTGTTGCCAACAAATCTAAAGGGGGAGATTATTGAGCCCATCTTTGATGGCTAGTGTCGAATTTGTTGTCAATACCATCTCACATTGTTATATATGTTAATTTGATGTTATGAATGTCGTTGAGATGTAGTGAGGTCATTGGGAGAAATTAGTGATAACAAGTCAATCTTGGTGTTAAATAGTCAATGTTGACCATGGACCCTACATTTTAGGTGTCAAGATTGACCATTGACCCTAAATTTTAGGAAGTCAATGTTAACCATTGACCATAAATTTTAGGACTCAAATCTAGCCATTGATTATAGGGCAATATGTGGAACCAACGATGACTATTGATGATCATGTAGCTCTATAAATACCCTTAAATGTCTTGCAAAGAAAAAAAAAGGGCTACAAAAATAGAGAGAGCCAGCCAAAGAGAGAAATAAGACGCAAACCTAGGAAAAAAAGGGAGGTGAATGGCAAAGAGAAGGCAACCACCAAGCAAGGTGCAATCGGCCAAGAAGGAGAGAAACAGAGAAAGGAGCAGCCGACCAAGGAGAGTGCAACAGCCACTAAGGAAAAAAGGCAAGGCAGTTGGCCAAAGAGAGGAAGAAAAAAGGCAAGGCAGCCTGCCAAAGAGAGAGCAGCAGCCACTAAGGAAAGAAGGTAATAGTGAGCTAAAGGAGAAAGAAAGAAAGCAAGGCAACTAGCCAAAAAAAGGAAGAAAGAAGGTAAGGCAGCCAGCTAAGGAGAATGCAGTAGCCACCAAGGAAAGAAGGTAAAGCAGTCGGCTAAGGAGAAAGTAGCTACTAAGAAAAGACAACAAGGCAGTCAGCCAAAGAGAGAAAGAAAGGAGCAGCAATCAGTAGGTGGTGGAGTAGCAGCAGAATGGTCCTGCATTAGCAACCAACACGTGGGGATAATAGTAGCGGCACAAGAAAACAATTGTAACATATGGGAAGAGTAGCAGCGACACAAGAAAACAGCTGCAGCACGCAGGGATAGCAATAGTTGCACGAGAAAATAGCTGTAACGTGCAGGGAAAGTAGCAACTGGGCAAGAAAACAGTTGCAACACGCGGGGAGAGTAACAACGATGTGAGAAAATAGCTGTAGCACACAAAGAGAGCAACAATGGCGTAAGAAAGTAGTAGTAGTGTGTATGGACAGCAGTAGTAGCGCGAGTAGATAGCAGGAGTAGCATGCGCGGATAACAAGAACAGTATGTGCAGACAATAGTCGCAATGCGTGCGAATAGCAGCAACGATGTGAGCAGATAGCAAGCGCAATGCACACAAACAACAAGCACAGCGTTTGCAAACAACAAGTAAAACGTATACAAATAGCAAGAGCAATGCGTGCAAACAGTAGGGGCAGTGCGCGCGGACAATAAAAGTAGTGTGTATGGACAGTAGGCACAGCATGCGTAGATAACAGGCACAATGCATGTGGACAGTAGGAGCATGGCATTTGGACTACAAGCACAGTGTGTGCAGACTGCAAGCATAGTATGTGCGGACGACAGGCACAGTGCGTGTGAACAACAGGGATAGTGCGTGCAGATGGCAGGCAATAGCGACAATGCATGCAAACAACATTAACAGCACATGCGAACAGCAGTGAATAACAGTCGTAGCGTTTGCGGACAGTAGTGACAACACGTGCGACCAGCACCAACAGCAAGTAAGACAACACCAGCAGTGAAGGAAGAAAAAGGTTCATATTTTGCTCTAATAGTCTGTACACATTAAGTGATCGTTCGTTAGGAAAAGTTTTTCTATAAACTCTTGATAGATTTATTGAAAAATAAGGTGGGATACCCTAATGTGATCGGGAGATCAACTCCTTGATTGGGAGATTATTGTAAATAGTTAAGGAGTAGTCCTTCCACAAATGGTGGAGTGATCCTTCTACAACATTATTATATCCCTTGATAACAAGAGTGAATTAATTGATTTAGGAGTAATTCTATCACACCATAGATGTAGCTTATACATTATAAGTGAATCACGTAAAAATTGTCGTATGTTTTTGGGTGCTTGCGCATTGATTTTTTTTTTCATACAACCACGCTTACACAAAGGAGAAAATTAAAAATTGGATCATCAGCTCTAATAAGCCACAAGGGTTAAATCCAGATCGATTTGTAAAAGAAGGATATCTCACACTAATTCACCTCCCTCTTAGTGTATGACCTAAAATGGTCCTCATCAGTTCTTCAAGAAAGGTTTCACTATAAACTCTTAATAAACTTGTTGAAAAAGGATGGGATACCCTTGGAGTGATTAGGAGATCATTATAAGTGGTTAAGGAGTGATCCTTCCACAACCAATTTGTATCCTTTGATAACAAGAGTGGATTGTGTGATTTAGAAGGGATCTTATCATATCATGGATGTAGCTTACACATTTTGGGTGAACCATGTAAAAATTGTCATGTGTGCTTAGGTGCTTACGCATTGATTTATATTTATACAATCACACTCACATAAAGGAGAAAGAT
>JAGSHU010000111.1:0-18788 GCA_021533255.1 Ceriops tagal | reverse complement strand
TTGTCAGGCATGTGGATGCCAAAAATGTAACAATTCTGGACCAGTCATCTCACCAGCTTGCTAAGGGCAAGGAGAAGAAGCCTTTGAAGGAGTGTAAGATTATTGAAGGAGACGCAGAGGATCTTCCCTTCCATACTGATTATGCAACGAGAAGGTCTGCATGTTCAAGGGCGGTGGGATGACAGGCACAGGCATAGGAAGTGTGCTGCGTGCAATGATGAAAAGATATTCTGCATATTTTTCAAAATGGTCGGAGCTATTAATATTCATGAGATCCAATTGTTTGTGACAAAAGATGCAGTTGATCTCTAAAATTGATGGGAAAATATTACAAGTTCCTTATTACTTATTTTTTAATAATATTATTAAAAATGAAATATGAATCTTAATCCGTTAAGCAAAAATAAAATTAAAAATAAAATAAATTATTTAATTTTAAAAATTTTATATAAATGGGGACAGATGAAAATAAAGATTTTGGACACTTGATTCCAAATTGAAGCATGAAGGATGATGAGCCGCAAACACATACTTTGCTTTATTGAAACCCACCAAAACCCAACAGGATGGCGGCTTAAGACGAGTTAAGGGAAGGATAATTATACACATACCACCAATAAATTGTACGTTTGTCACACATATACAAACTACAAATAAATTTGATTCACTCGTGTTACAAGTAAAGACTTGAGTTTGGTTGTGTGATTCATGCACCCGGCCAGTGTTGGAACTCTTTCATGTAATTTAAAGACTTCTTCCACTTGTTTGAATCTGTGAGAAGTTGACGGAATAACAACTATGACAACTTAAATAATTTTTATATGGAAAATGCCTCTAAAGTAAAAAGGAAAAACTACGGACACACCGATCCAGAAATCAACTTTATTATAATTAATAAGTGAATACAACATAAATATATAACCTCAATTACATCAATCAAATTGAACAAACTCAATTTGAATCAAAATGAGAGGTCAAATGAGTTAAGTAACACAAAAGACACTTTCTGTCAATAATAATTCAACAACTAGACCTCCAAACAACAATCCAACCGTTCAAGATGAAATTTCAAATGTTCCCTACTGGCTATCCAAATTTCAATTCAATCAGATTATAGATTAATATTCATCTACATTGTCACACTAGAGAGAATAAAACATTACTAGAAATAAATGATCACAATTTGAGATAAAACCCTATCCTTGTAGAAAGCCAAATCACGATCCAACCATTTAGAATCTAAGATCTATGTCTCTTCAATTAACTGACCAAAATACAGCTTGATCGGACTATAAACAATCTTCTAATTATAAGGTTGATCGAAACTACACACAGAATAACTTCTCAAAATATGAACCACGAAATGTAAATTAGAATCTACACTTATTGTCTACCAAATCAGATCTCCACCATTTAGAATGAAGAACAAGATAATCTCTATCCTTCAACAAAATTTTAACTAAATCATATATGAATTTACTATTAAATTTTGAAATAAATAACTGGTATTCCCACTAAATTCTTTTCCTTATTTTTTTCTTTTTTTTTTTTTTTCGCTCTTTCAACCGGCAGCCTCTAACTCTCTCAATTTTCTTAATCTAATTTTAATAAAGTATTTATACCTCGTTATAAATACCTTATTAAGTCAATTCTTCTCATTATCCCTACACGTAGAATGGATACCAAACGCTCTGTTGGCTACATGCAGCGAGGCTCTAAAGGAGAGATTAAAACAATCAGCTTCTTTTATTTGAAGTGGCATTGTTCCAATGAATCGCATTGTTGTCTTGTTAGAGTCCGGAAGAAGTTTAGAAATTAAACGGTTCAAATCAATTTTGAAGTTAGTATTATTATATTGTCCCCCATTTGCTTTTTTTATATATATATTTTTCTTTGTTCTTAAGAATATCTCAGAGTGAAATATAGATGCTAATCAATTAAAATAAAATTAAAATTAAATTTTTTTAAAAATACAACTTAAATTTACATGATCATTTTTATAACAATGGAGTGGGCATAGATAAAGTAATTTCGTACAAGAGATCAGAACCACTGTCTAGGGGTTCAACCAGTGGCCATAATTAATTTCTGACGCTGTCGAGTACAAAATGTGCGCAGAGCCATCCCTACCCTTTTTGCCATTTGTTGCGATCCACAAGATTAATGACTATCGCCACGAATAAAAATGCGGGGTCCTAATAGAGCTCGATCACTTGCAAATCGCAATGCTGTATTATGCTAATTGGTAAAAGCTTAATACGGCATTAAATGAAGACGTTTCATATAGAGGACAAAAATGATGGTCGCCACCCGATCCCCGCGTGCCAGCCGCTTGCAAAGCCAAAGCGAGGGCCAAACGCCCATTTCTTTCTTCTAAGTCTTCTCTTGATAAGTCATTTCCCTTTATCTGTACAAATAAATGATAATATTGAGCGACCCTTATCTTGAATTGCCATAAGACAAGTATTTATTTCACACACACACACATATGAGAGGAGTTTTGAATAAGGATTGAATTGTTTTATATTTTAAAGTTCTAAATGATTATATGTATATACTGTATTTTATTAATTTAATAAAAATATCACAATTATTTTAAAGTATGTATAATAAGTTAGACTATGTATTTTTAGATAAATATAGATAATAAATTTATCCAAATAATAAAATTTAAATTAGATTTAACTTAATTTACTTTTACTATTATTTTAATTATCTTTTCATTTGAATTAATATTAACATCCCTTCGTCCTGATTTGATAATATTCTTAATCCAAATATTTGTTTCAACTTAATAAATACTCTATAGTTCAATGGTTTTATAAAAATATTAGTTATTTGTTTTTACACTTGTAATATGTTAATTTAATTTTTTTATTAGCTTAATTTCTTAAAAAATGAAAATAAGTATTAATACATTTACTTCTTCTATATGTCACTAAATTTTTAACTAAATTGATTACAAAAATATTATTAACAAATATCTTTGTATGGCTTTTAATTAGAACGTAGATTTCATTTAGCAAATTATATAACCAAATAACTTGAAAAACACTTAAAGTTACAATTATGTATTCTATTTTACAAATTAAAAATGTAACAATAAACTAATTTTTGGATGACTGTAAACAAGTAAGAGTTCCAAAATTAAAATACTAACTGAAAATAGCTTTACGATTATCTATATTTTCACCTTAATTGCTGTAAAAATAGTTTACTTACATATGATATTGATAAGGAGATTTGATCAAATAAATTTCATAACATATATTAAATTTTGTGCATGTGAGATATCTCAAATTCCTAATAATCTATTTGAAAAATATAAAATCAATAAGTGCTTCATTACCTTCCTTAGATAATTTAATGCCAATTTCTAAAGAAGTTTTTATAGAATTGCAATTATACATTTGCAATTTCTTTAATAATTTAATAGCATATTTTTTTAACAGATTAATATTTCATCATCTTCTTCAATTTAATGCTAAGAAATAAGATATAAGGCCAAAATCTCCCATCTTACATCTTAAAAAATAAACCTAATATTTCATCAAATTAAAAAATAAAAAACATAATTACATCTTAGATGTATTTTATCTACTAGACATAAAATGCAACCTACTCAATTTGAGTCAATTACTTAAAAAAGGTATAATATACAATTGCATGATAATTTTCTCACACTTATTTATGGAAGAGTTACACTTATTCTCAAATTCACTTTAACAAAAAATAGAATGTTTTGAATTAATATTGTCATTTATGTTTATACTTATCTTAGAATTATTGTAAAAGATGAATTTTGATTAGACATTTTTGTTTTTGTTAAGCCTATGTTTGATGGCTAGTATTGAATTTGTTGTCAACACCGTCTCACACGGTTATATGTGTTGATGTGAGGTTATGAATGCCGTTAAAATGTAGTGAGGTCATTAGGAAAAACCGGTGATGACGCATTGAGAAGTCAATGTTGACCGTGACTCTAAATTTTAAAGGTCAAGATTAACCGTTGATCCTAAATTTAGGAGTCAAAATTAATTGTTGACCCTAAATTTTAAGAAGCTAATGTTGACCATTAATCCTAAATTTTAGAAATCAAATTTGATTGTTAATTGTAGGACAATATGTGAGAATTAACGATGACCGTTGATGATCGTGTAACCCTAATTCCAAGGGTCTATAAATACCCTTAGACCTCTTGCAAGAAGTGTGTAATGCAGAATTGAGAGAGGTGAGCAGTAAACCTAGAGAAAAAGAGAAGTGAACGGCAAAAGAGAAGGCAGCCACCAAGCAAGGTGCAACCGGCCAAGAAGGAGAGAAAGAAAGCAAGGGGTAGCCAACCAAGGAGGGTGTAACAGCCACCAAGGAAAGAAGGCAACGCAGTGGCCAAGGAGAGGAAGAAAGAAAGCAAGGGGCAGCCGGCTAAGGAGAGTGCAGTAGCCACCAAGGAAAGAAGGCAAGGTAGTCGGCCAGGAAGAGAGCAGTAGCACGTCCAGAGGCTTCCCAACAGTAGCAGCATGTCCAAGAGACTTCCTAACAGCAGCAGCAGGTCCAGGTGGGTATACCAGCACCAACAACACATCCCTGCACACCAAAGAGGGTATACTAGCAGCAGCAGACGTCCCTGCAGGTCCAATAGAGTATACCAATACCAGCAACACATCCCTACATGCCCAGAAGGGTATACTAGCAGCAGCAGACGTCCCTGCAGGTCCAATAGGGTATACCAGCACCAACAGCACATTCCTGCACATCCAAGAGGGTATACTAGCAGCAGTAATACATCCCTACACGTCTAGAAGGGTATACCAGCACTAACAGCACGTTCCTACACATCTAGAAGGGTATACTAGCAGCAACAGACATCCCTGCACGTCCAGGAGGGTATACCAGCACCAGCAGCACCTCAGGAGGCTTCCCAGCAGTAGAAGCACACCAATTAAGCAAAAAATTAGAACGTGTAGGAGCAGGTCCGGGAATCAGCATCCACCTGCAGAAAGTGCAGCAGCAAGCCATGCAACAGAGAGGACAGCTGCAGTGCGCGGGGATAGTAGCAGCGGCATAAGAAAATAGCTGCAACCCACAGGAAGAGCATCAGCGGCGCAAGAAAACTGCTGCAGCGCAAGGAGAGAGCAGCAGCAACGCGCACGGACAGCAGCAGCGGTGCAAGCCAATACAGGAGCAGCATGCGTAGATAATAGGAACAGCGTGTGCGGACAGCAGCTGCAGTGCGCGCGGTTAGCAGGTGCAGAGATCGCAGACAACAAGAGCAGTGCGCACGGACAGCAGACACATTGTGGCAGGTGCAGAGACCATGGACGGCAGGCACAACTTATGCAAATAGGTATAGCTTGTACAGACAGTGAGCACAATGTGTGCAGCGGACAGCAGGTATAACTTGTGTGTACAACAGGCACAACTTGTAAGGATAGCTAGCACAACATGTGCGGACAACAAGCACAGTCCATGTGGACAATAGGCAGACGCGACAATGTGAACAGACAGTATTAATTGCACACATAACAGCACGCGGACAGCAGGCACAGAGAGCATGGACAGTAGGAGTAGAGAGCACCAACAGAGCGCATGTGGACAGCAAGCAGCAGCAACAACGCGTATTGACAATATAACTGCACACACGGACAGCGGCGGACAAACGCGGCTGTGCATAGACAGCAGTAGACAGACGCAACAGCATGTATAGACAGCATTAGCAGCGCGCACAAACAGTAGTAGTGGTGGGTGGGGACAACAGCAGCAGTGCACACGGGCAGCACCGACAGCAAGTGAAATGACACTGAAGGAAGGAGAATATTCATATTTTTCAGGAAAGGTTTTAATTACAAACTCTTGATAAATGTATTGAAAAAGGGTGGAATACCCTTGAAGTCATTAGGAAATCAACTCCTTAATCGGGAGATCATTGTAAATGGTTAAGAAGTATCCTTCCACAAGTGGTTAAGGAGTAATCCTTCCACACCATAACTGTATCCCTTGATAATAAGAGTGGATTGTGTGATTTAAGAGTGATCCTATTACACCGTGAACGTAACTCACACATTATGGGTGAATCACGTAAAAATTGTCGTATGTTCTTGAGTGCTTGTGCATTAATTTTTATTCGTATGGTTACACTCACATAAAGGAGAAAATTAAAAATTGGATTATCGGTTCTAACAAGTAACAGAGATTAAATCAGGATCAATTTTTAAAAAGAAGATAACTCACATTGATTCACCCCCCTCTTAGTGTGAGACTTACAACGGTCCTCATCAATTTTAATTATCTAAATTAGTATAAATATAAGTTGTTTATACAAGGAAATATAATGACATACTTAGTTAGGATATATCATCCTAATTAAATTTGTAAAACTTATATTCTTAGAGCAAATAACCTTTTGTAATAAGAAATTTGTATGTAAAGTAACCACTCTTATTAATTTATTCTAATATTTGTGGGTCAATGGATATTACAACAATAAGTAATTTTTAACCTTTATGAGTTAAGAAGTGAAAATGATTTTTTTTTTTTGGAGTGATTGAATTACTATGCAAGCTCTAATTGTGTTTTTTTTTTTTTCTACTGCTTTATCGCTTCTTAATTGCTTAATGTGCCTGAAAATCTTAAATTCATAAGTAGCCCAGCTCCAATTGGGTTAGGCTTTGTTGGGTCAAGTTTCCATGCTAGTTGCCTCTCCAAGATAAACCTAGTCTCCTGTAATGAGCAGCAAAGTATGAGAATTTTAGCTCCTAGATGTGCTGTATCATCTGCAAGGACTGCTTCACAGCCTAGGTTCATTCAACGCAAGCAAGAGGCCTTTTGGGTGGATAGTGGTGGATGTTGGTGGTGGTACTGGGTTCCCTGCACTGGAAAATGTCAGGCTTGTGGATGCCAAAAATGTAACAATTCTTGACCAGTCACCTCACCAGCTTGCCAAGGCTAAGGAGAATGAGCCTTTGAAGGAGTGCAAGATTATTGAAGGAGACGCGGTGGATCTTCCCTTCCTTACTGATTATGCACACCGTTACGTGTCTGCTGGAAGGTAATATCGCTATTGAACTCTGGTTTGCTTTAATTTTGTTCGTTAGGGAAAATTTGCATGTCATTTTCATTGGAATTATGTAGACAAGGATGTCTTGTTATGAAATTATTTACTTGTTTGTGATTATGGAAGGGCCCCATAGAATAGCATTTAAGAGCTTTTAACATGGCATTTTTTTTTTTTCATCCTTTTCTGAATGATAGAATGCAGTTATTTCTCACAACACCTGAAGAGAAAGAAATTTTCTTTTTCTTAGAAAAAAAATTATGGTTAACTTAATATTCTAATGCAACATGCTTCTATCTAATTGCATACTGTAACTGCATGTCTCAGCATTGAATATTGGCGAGATCCACAACGTGGCATCAAGGAAGCATATAGGCTGCTGAAAATAGGAGGCAAGGCTTGCATCATTGGGCCTGTGTACCCAACATTTTGGTTGTCTCGCTTTTTGCTGATATGTGGATGCTCTTTCCAAAAGGGGAAGAGTACATTGAGTGGTTTAAAAAGGCTGGTTTCACAAATGTTAAACTGAAAAGGATTGGTCCCAAGTGGTACCGGGGTGTTCGTCGGCATGGCTTGATTATGGGCTGCTCTGTGACTGTTGAAAAGCCATTACAAGGAGACTCCTCTGCAGGTCACATGCTCGCCCCTTAGAATGTGTAATTGCATGTGAATATGTAATGGGAGAACCAACCCTTTTGCTTTATTTTCCTGCTATTGTGTTCTTGTTATTGTGTTGCTTAGCCGTTAAACATGCAGCATACCCATGATCGCTTGTTTGCTTTTTTTATGGCTTTTTCAATGATCACTTATTTGAAATAAAAGAAATCTTTGGATAATTGCAAAAGATTTTTTTTCTGTCACGACATATGGTTCACACAGTTATTGTTTGGCTCGTTGCCTTTTTTGTAACTAAATCTTTTGGTAGTTGGGTGGTTGTTACTGGCTAGGGAAGCACTTGTTTGTGCAGCTAGAAGATGTGATAAGTTAGCAAAATGGCCTTTCGCCGTTAGCTGGGTTACCAAAGCATATAAGTTTACCTTTTATTTCAGATAATTTTCACTCATTTGTTAAGTTTTGCTTTTCTACGTGTTCTGAGGAACTCAATCCGAGACTAAACTTTCGAAGGAAATATGTTACTGTACTTGAAGTTATTGGACGGGAACCATTGCATCTGACAATGCACGGCTAGTGCTAGTTCCCCGTTCAGCACCTAAAAGTGCAATAATCTTCTTCTTATGGGGCTTAAGCATTGTCCTGTTAAGATTCACTACTCATGAACATGTCTCTTGATGCAGCTTGGTCCAAGGGCATAGAATGTGAAGAAGCCCGTAAATCCATTTATTTTCGTTTTCCGGTTGATTCTTGGTGCAATGGCTGTCACCTAACATTTGCTAGCCCCTATTTACATGTGGCTTAAAGATCAAATTGTTCGAAAGGGCATGCCCATATGATACGGATGGAGGAAAGCTTGACGAATGTTGCTCACCAATCATTTTCTTGTTCCGGTATTCGTTAGATATCTCAACATCATAGATTCATGTAAATACCTCCAGTTTGTTTGTTTTTCCTTTTTTTTTTTTTTCTCCTATGCTCAATGCCGCAGCTCTGAATTGTCTCTGTGATTGTTGCCTAGCTTTATCTGTAACTGCAACATTTTCATTTCTCTCAGCATCCAACCATGCTTGGTGGTTGTCCAAGTAACAACAGTAACCTCTATGACCTAGTTAGTGGATGTGCGGGAAAGGTTTAGATAGTCTTTCAATGTGGCATTATGTTTATAGTCGAACGCATTACGTCCAAACGGTGAGGTTTAATTCCTTATTATTATGATTAACACTAAAAGATAATCCTTCATCATCTTATATATTAGATTATGTTATTTAAACTCAATGTACATTAGTTGGAAATTAAAATTCTCAATCACCGAAATACCTCTTTAGAGCCATGAAAATAATTTCTAGGCTAGACCTAAAAAAAACAAAAAATGCATAATTGCCAGCAGTATGGCTTAAAATGAAAACTTTAAAATGGTTACTTGTAATTTAATTATGTATGTAGTTCAATGCATGTTTGCTTAGTAATTACATGGATGTGTTTGCTTCCTTACGACTCCAGTTTCCTTTAGCACGGATTTTGAAGGGTCCAAGAAGCAATATTTGGACCATGACCCGACTAGCTTTGCGATCACCTAAGAACGTGTGAATCCCTGACCTTAAACAACTAACGTATTGAGGCAAGTAATGTGCCTCGTGTCAAGACTGAAGAAACTAAACTTGCATATTTGTCCATTCCATGGATTGACTTACTCCTCATGTTTTTTATAATATCATGTACAAGCTGTATAGATTCAAAGATTAAGATCCATTCATTTCAACAAAATAGTCAGTTAAGTATAGCTTAGCAAAAAATTCTCCTCATGGAAACCTCAAATTTTAAATTTGAATTGTGTTAGAATCTAATATATAAATTTATTTTTAGAACATATCAAAAATTATTTCCTGATATGAGAATCTTTATAATAAAAAGATTTTTGAGTTTCGTATAAGAGCAAAGGCGTGAAAAGGAAAAGCAGCTTCTGTTGCAAGCCTTGCTGTTAAGAAAGGCGGAATGAGGTAACTTGCCCGCGGCTGCTCGTTCTAAAACACTCACCTTGCTTATTGCGAATATATTGACGAATTGTATGATATACTCCCATTTCCCAATATGATAGTTCATACAGTTTCATAAGGAGAAAGAACTGATTTGTGCAACGAGAAAGCGTAATTAACAACAAAAAATCAATAACAATGATTAAATTTCAAAGAACAAAGGCACAAATTGTCTTAAAGAAAAGTTCTCTCAATTAGGTTAAAGAGTAAAATGTTCTGAATCTCTCACTAAAAAACACTAATATATATATATATATAGTTTATAAAATTTAGCCCTCCCTTCACCAAGAAACCCTAAAATATATATATATATAGTTCATAAAATTTAATTAAAATTACAAAGGAGCCCATCAGCTTAGACCTGGCTTTAAAGGCCATTGCAGCTTCTTATCCTTTTCTCGCTTGTCTATGTACTCCTCGTCTATCTAGTCCACATCATTCTCTCCCACTAGAGAAGAACTCGACCCCGAGTTCTCTTCAGGATATAAAGGCGTATCATATGGATGGAAAAGAGATAAATCAGTTACATTGAATATTTTGGAAATGTTCATATCATCAGGAAGCCTGACAATATAAGCATTGTCATTGATTTTGCACACAACTTCATAAGGACCATACTTCTTTGGCTGTAATTTGCTATACTTGCCCACAGGAAAGTGTTCCTTCCTCAGGTACACCATCACCTGATCACCAACCTCAAACAGTTTCTCCTTCTTATGTCTATCAGCAGCTTCCTTGTATTACGCATTCGCTCTCTCAATTTTCCTTTTTACCTCTTCAGTGATGGCTTGGCACTGCTCTGCCATGTTCTTAGCTGCTATACTAACCTCTACCCCCTTGGGTAACTTCAACAAATCCAGCGCATGCTGTGATGTTTTGGTGTAGACCACTGAAAAGGGTGATCTCTCAATAGTTCTATAAACATAACTATTATAGGCAAATTCAGCTTGGGCCAATGCCTGATCCCACTGTCTTAGCTTTTCACCACAGATGCTTCTGATCAAATTTCCCAGTGTTTTGTTAGTCACTTCAATCTGCCCATCAATCTGTAGATGAGCTGTGCTACTAAAGTTTAGCAAAGAATCAAACAGGAACCACAACGTCTTCCAAAAGTAACTAAGAAACTTGTTATCCCTGTCAGAAGTAATGGACTTGGGAACACCATGTAAGCACACCACTTCTTTGAAAAACAACCTGGCAATGGATTGTGCATCTGCAGTTTTTCTACATAAAATAAAATGAGTCATCTTAGAAAACCTATTATCAACAATAAACACAGAGTCAGCACCTCATTAGGTACGAGGTAAACCCAAAACAAAATCTATCAACAAGTCTTCCCAAATGTTCTCAGGTACTGGTAATGGAGTGTATAACCCAGTGTTCTGAGATTGCCCTTTGGAAGTCTGACAGATGTAGCATCTCTCTACAATCCTACCAACATCCCTTCTCAGTCGAGGCCAGAAATACCTCTCTATCATAGCAGCTAAGGTCTTATCTCGACCCAAGTGTCCTGCTAAACCTCCCCCATGAAGGTCTCTAATCAATTTCTCCCTTAAGGAGGACTCAGGAATGCACAATTGATTTCCTTTCATTAAATATCCCTCATGAATATGATAATCATCACAAGGCTCTTTAATAATACATTTCCTCCATATCTCCTTGAAATCACTATCATCTTCATACAACTCTTTTATTCTTTCAAAGCCCACAACCTCAGCACTTAAGATGAATAACAAATCAGCCCTTCTACTTAAAGCGTCAGCCACTTTGTTTTGCACATCAGATTTATGCATTAACCTGAAAGGAAACCTTTGCAAGAATTGAATCCACCTAGCATGCATATCCTTACTTATCCTAGTCTGACCACTTAGATGTTTTAATGCTACACAGTCTGAGTATAGAATGAATTCCTTTCCTACTAAATAGTGTTCCCATACTCTCAGAGCTCTCACAACAACATAGAACTCCTTATCATAAGTCAACCAATTATTCCTGGCCTCACATAACTTCTCACTATAGAACGCTATTGGCCTTATGATAACACTGCACCAATCCCTACCCTACTAGCATCACAATCAACCTCGAATAGCTTATCAAAATTAGGTAGTGCCAATACAGGGACCCTACATAACCTTTCCTTTAGATTCACAAAGCTCGTTTTAGCCTCTTCGCCCCATTGGAATTTCCCTTTCTTCAGACACTCAGTCAATAGAGCAGCAATTGTACTGAAATATCTTATAAATTGCCTATAAAAATTAGCCAATCCTAGGAAACTCCTCAACTCAGTAACAGCTTTAGGAATAAGTCATTTCCTAATTGCCCTCACCTTTTCATCATCCACCATGATACCCTCACTGCTAACCACAAACCCTAAAAATAACAATCGTCTTCACATGAAGATACACTTTTTCAAATTAGCAAATAATTTATTATCCTTCAACACAGCCAAGACACACCTCAAGTGTTCAATATGTTCCTCTTTCGACTTACTAAATACCAATATATCATCAAAATATACTACTACAAAGCGACCATTAAAGGGTTTTAATACCTAATTCATCACCTGCATGAAGGTATTGAGCGCATTGCTGAGGCCAAATGGCATTACCAGCCACTTATACAACCTCTGTTTGGTTTTGAATGTTGTCTTCTGTTGTTCTCACAGCCTTGTATGGGTTGTAATTGTTGTCAACTAGGTTTAAGTGTGCAAGAAAGTAAAGCCACGTGGAAAGGTAAGAAAGTAAATTCATTGCGTAAGCCCTATTAGAGTTTCATGGAAGAGATATATAAAGACCTTGGAAGACAAAAATAGGGTAAGGCCAACACAATTGAATACACGGCAAAAAGAAGAGAGTCGGCAATATTGAGCATTCAAAAAAACCTAGACAACCGACCAACCAAAGAGAACACCAAAAGAACACCACCGGCGAGGACGAAGAGAGTAAACAGTATAGCCAACGGACAAATTGAGTGAACAGTAACCTCGTAAACAATACCGCTGTGAACAGTTGCATCGAGAGAGAGAGAAAACGTCGCCGGTCGACGAGGGAACAACGTGGCAAGAGAGAGAAACGAGACCAGATCGGGAACGGAGACCAGATCCGAGCTGGAACGAGTGAGACGAGACCAGATCGGTAACGGGTGAGAGAGATCCGGCGGCTAGACGTTGGAAGAGAGAGAAACAGATAGTCGAAAAATTGAGCAAACCGGCGAACCAAGAGAGAGAAAACGTAGAACGGAGAAGGAGATAAACCCGTGAGGAACGGCACACCACCGGTACACCATCGGTCGGCGAGGAGACGACACGGCTGGACGGGGTGGACGACGAAGACCTATACGGCCAGATCGGAAGGAGAGAGAAACCCGACAGCCAAATCAGAGCAGACCGGTGAGAAGAGAGAGAAACCTGACGGCCAAACCGGAGCAGAGCGGCGAGAAGAGTGAGAAACCCGACGGTGAATTGAAAAGTGAAATCCGGCGAAGAGAGAGAAATCTAGCGGTAGGAGAGAGAAATTCGGCTGGACAGCAGGAGAAAGAGAAACGGACAGGCGAACCGTGAGACAGTGGGATCGTGGGGCAAGGAGACGGGTGAGACCGTAAGACGGTGAAAGTAGGAGTTGTGTGAAACAACGTAGAAATTCGGCGAAGCATTAAACTCAACGTATTTCCAGACTTCTTCAAGAGAAGTTAGAGAGCGTTGTGGTGAACTTCTAAGCGGTAGTGGAGCAGCCTTTCAATTCAATAGAGGCAAGACAAGTTAGAAGAAGGGTAGACACAGTAAGTGACACTCTTTGTATTGTACTTGCTTAGTAATTGCAATATTGAAAGAAGCAGAGAATTAAAGACATCTATTGTAACCTGAATTCTCAAGTATAGTGGATAGTCTCGGTAAGGGAGAATCCCTACCACCGTAGATGTACGTCACGTTGACGGAACCACGTAAATCTTAGGTGTCCTTAATTTCCTTTACATTCTGTGCTTTGAATTGAGTTGTGAACGCAGCTAAAATATCAGCCAACCCATAACCTAACGAAAACCTAAACAAGAACATCTGTATTGTCTATTAAGCAAGGTGTCTGAAAGGTGACTTTGGGGACTATTGTGATTAGTAGGTAGCAATAGATCTACCTTAGTCGAGTCTGAGAAAGAGTTTGCTTTTAAGAAGAGATTGAAGTTGTTCACTTACCTGTGAATTGCAAATTGTGGTGATACTGATTCACCCCCCTCTCAGTTTCACAAACTAGTAGATCCTAGGGAGAAGTCGGGAACTTCATCTTCCACTCATCCCTAGGCTAGATTCTAATTTGATGGTAACCACTCCTCAAATCAATTTTGGAAAATACCTTAGCCCCGCTCAATCTGTCTAACATTTCATCCAATCATGGTATAGGAAATTTGTATCCGATGGTGATCTTGTTGATGGCCCCGCTATTAACACACATTCTCCAGCTTCCATCTTTCTTAGGTGTCGGTAAAGCTGATACAGCACAAGGACTCATGTTGTCTCAAATGAACCCCTTGTCCAACAACTCTTGGACCTTCTCCTGTAGGACCTCAGTTTCCTTAGGACTCATCCTATAGTGTGGTAAATTTGGAAGACTCACTCCCGGTACCAAGTCTATTTGATGTTAGATGTCCCTAAGGAGTGGTAGTCCCTTAGGTAGGTCATCAGGAACCACATCTCTATACTCCTCCAACGCTCCCTTAACCACTTCAGGGACTTCTACACTCACGTCTTCATCCCCAACTACCATATCCTTTACAATGAGCACATGGGCCACCCTTGACTCTTTCAAGTCCTCAACCATTTCCTTCTCTGACTGGGCAGTAGTCAAGAAAGAGCGCCCCTCTATCCTGCGGGTTTTAGAGCGACCCTCTAACTTCAAAGGTAACAAGGTATACTTCACACCCTCCTTCTCTAACTTATAAAAATTTTCTTTGCCTGCATGTTAGGCATTCACATCAAATTGCCATGGTCTCCCAAATAGCAGATGATATGCATCCATATCAACAATATCACAGAAGATTTCATCTTAATACTTCCCTGTAAAAAATGGCACCTTGCACCTCTCCTTCACCTCAATCTTCTTAACCACCTTAATCCACCTAATAGTGTATGGGTATGGATGTTTTTTGATAGGCAGTTGTAATTGCTTAACTTCTCTCCCGATGATGTTTTCACAACTCCCACTGTCAACAATCAAGTCAAACACCTTTCCCCCAATCGTGTACCTGGTACGAAACAACTAGTGTCATTGGGTATTTGTCTCCTGTTTAGGTGCTAACATCATCTGCCTAATCACATAGGCTGGCTCCACTTCACCATCCTCCTCCTCATCATATTCATCCTTTCCATCAGGCTCACAACACGGCTCTTCTTCATCATCCCTATCTACAATATTAACAACCCTTCTACTATGACACTCATTAGATCTATAACCATGCTGATTACAACGATAGCACTTACCCAAAATTGGTCTGGCATACGAGTTATTTTGCTTCTGGACTCCTTTAGACTCCATAGACCTCTTCCTTTTAGCCCTCGCATCCCTCTTGGCATTATCTTCGCCAAATTTACTCAATACATTTTTATTCTTCTCAACCCCTACCTTACTGCCACTAGCAGCATCCCTCACAAACCCTCTTCTTCCACTTGCATATCTAGTGCTCTACTCCTGCAACATTAACTCAGCTTGAAGAGCCATATTTTTTGCCTCATTCAAATTCCTCAGGACCGCAACTCCTATTTTATCCTTGATTTGCAACTTCAACTCATCCACATATCGTGCAACCTATTGACCCTCACTCTCTCTCAAGTCATTCCGTTCCGCCAACCTCATAAACTCCCCGGTGTACTCATGAACAGATCTTGCCCTTAACAGCATTGTTGATACTGCTGAAACAGTATCTGCTCATAATCTGGAGATAAGAAATCGCGTTGTAATAGTTGTTTCATACGGAACCACGTTCTCACCGGATGTCTCCCTTCTCTCTGTCTCTTGATATGCAGCCTCTCCCACTAGGCAGAAGTTCCACCTTTCAATCTGCAGGCCACCAATCTAACCCGACAATCTTCTAGTATCTCCATGTAGTCAAAGAACCTATCAACCTCTGCTAAACAATCTAGGAACTCTTCTATGTTAAGGCTACCATTAAAACATGGAATATCAACCTTCAAACAGTAATCACCCTCATCTCCTTGATCATACCCATAATAGTTCCTTCGATACCCTACATCACCGCCCCGTCTCTGTGGTTGTCTTGCTCCATACATAAACTCATCCTCCTCAGCAGATTCATTATCCGAGATCTGTGCAATCCTATTAACAGCTCTGGGTCTGTTAATTGGATTAGCATACCCATCTCTTGCCCTAGGCTTATTACCACCAACATTCATCGAGTCAAAGCGCTCAATCAAGTTTTCAAAATGCTGTTCTAAGTGTTGGATTCTTTGATCTAAAGTATTGAACTTTGCCCTAGGAACCCATTGATCGGCCCCTTGGACTCTAGCATCCTGAACACCATCAAGAACACGACCACCATTAACACCATGATTAACTGACATCTTCGCAGGAAATTGTCTGGCTCTGATACCAATCTGACGCAACAAGAAAGCGTAATTAATAACAGGAAATCAATGGCAACGATTGAATTCCAAAAAACAAAGGCACAAGCCATCTTCAGAGAAAAGTTCTCTCAATTAGGTTAAAGCGTAAGATGATTTGCCTCTTACTAAGAAATTCTAAAATATATAGAGTTCATAAAATTTAACTAAAATTATTAAAAAACCTGTTTCATAAAATTTAACTAAAATTGTGAAGAATTTCATCGCAGCTTCTTATCCTTTTCTCGCTTGTCCATATACTTCTCGACTATCTGGTCCACATCAAAATTAGTCCAAAAAATAAAATTGTCGTTATGGAAACATATAGGTATCCGCATAAATGTATGGATTGAGACACATGCCCTTTGGTTTAGCAGTAATAGTCTTGTTTTGACCATTTATGACTTCAAAAGGTCGATGCTTCATTAAATGTAAATCACTTTAGAATCATAAAATTTAAATGTTTTGTTATCGCAATTATATCAGAAAAATATATTTAGATTTGGTAGTATTAATTAATAAAATAATAAATAAATTTTTTACTATAAATATCACCGTCTAAATAATTTGAAGTAATAGTAACAAGAATACAATAACATAATCTCAAATTATAGGTGTATTTAGAAAGAATTATATAACCTTCTTGTTATTCGCTTTAGTGGTATTACGCACAAATCATGTTGTCCGATGCCAGCGGTACAATGTTTACATTGTCAACAATTTGAAAAGTGATACTCTCCGACTCCATTGTGCCTCGAGAGATGATGATCTTGGGAACCATGTGGTACCCATTAATGGTAATTATCACTTCGGTTTTGGATACAATTGGTTCGGGAGAACTTTGTTTTGGTGTGCTTTTAACTTTGCTTCCGTTAACCATGGAGGCTCCTATAAAGTCTTTTGGGCGGGGGATAGATTTTTGACTTCGTGTGGGCCACCTAGACATTGTACTTGGTCAGCTAGAAATGATGTTTGTATTTGTTCGACTACCCTTCACAACAGTATTTAAAGCACTATGAATGGAAACAATGATATGATATGTAAGTGTACTGGCTGCAGTATGTATTCAGCTTCTTTTATATATTATAAAATTAAAAATAAAACAGTTAATTTATTTAATTTAATAATATTATTTAAATAAATTTAATTATTATTTTATTTAATAATATTTAAAATTATGTAAAAATATTACAAATTTAAATATCTATAAATTTGAGATACAATTTATTATTATTATTTATTTATTTATAATATCATTAAATATAAAATATAAATCTTAATTTATTAAATAAAATAAAAAATTATTTTATTTTAAAAATTTTATATAAACGGAGACACATGAAAATAAAGAATTTGGACACTTGGTTACAAATTGAGGCATGAAGGAAGGAAGATGAGCCGCAAACACATACTTGCTATATTGAAACCCACGAAACCCAACGGGATGGGGGCTTAAGACGAGTTAAGGGCGAGGATAATTATACACATGCCACCAATAAATTGTACGTTTGTCAAACATATACAAACTACAAATAATTTGATTCATTCGTGTTACAAGTAAAGACTTGAGTTCGGCGTTTAGATATTTTTTCGTGTTTCATGCACCCGCCCAGTGTTGGGACTCTTCCATGCGATTTACAGCACTATGAGTCGGAAAAAAAAAAAAGGGGATTTGCAGTTAGGTATTCAAACGCCGTCCGCCCTCTGTCGGCTACATGCAGTGAGGCTCTAAGGGAGAGATTAAAACAATCAGCTTCTTTTATTTGAAGTAGTATTGTTGAAGTGGTATTGTTTCAATGAAGCTTATTATTGTCTTATTAGAGTCTGAAAGTGATTTAGAAATTGAATGGGTTCAAATCAATTTTGAAGTTAGTATTATATTGTGTCTAATTTTTATTTTTTAAAAAATATCTTAGAGTAAAATATAGATGTTAATTAATTAAAATAAAAATAAATTTAAAAGTAAAAAAAATACAACTCAAGTTTACATCATTATTTTTATATCATTAGAGAGGACATAGATAAAATAATTTCGTACAAGCGATGAGAACCACTGTCAAGGGGTTCAACAGTGAGGGCAGAGCCATCCCTACCCTTTTTGCGATTTGTTGCGATCCGCAAGATTAATGACTATCGCCACGAATAAAAATGCGGGGTCCGAACAGAGCTCGATCACTTGCAAATCGCAATGCTGTATTATGCTAATTGGTAAAAGCTTAATACGGCATTAAATATTGTCGTTTCATACTGAGGACAAGGAGACGATGGTCGCCGCTCGATCCTCGGGTGCCAGCCGCTTGCAAAGCCAAAGCGAGGACCAAACGCCCACTTCTTTCTTCTAAAGTCTTCTATTGATAAGTCATTTCCCTTGATCTGTATAAATAAATGATAATATTGAGCCACCCTTCTTGGATTGCCACAAAACAAGAATTTATTTTTCATTATTATTATTTTATTTTATTTTATTTTTTGGTGGGGTTTTGAA
>JAGSHU010000110.1:0-19181 GCA_021533255.1 Ceriops tagal | reverse complement strand
CACAAAAACAGGTTGCCAGGTAAAGAGTAAAGAAGACAATACTGTTGCAGCCGGGAAGAGAATAACTGAAAATTTGTATATGATTGATGAAGAAAGAGATCCTCTTGCAACTAAGACTGTGTAAGAAAGAAAGCCAAAGAAAATGTGGACCAGTGCTCATCAAGAAAATCAGATCATAGGTGACCCATCAACAGGAGTTACAACAAGAAGAAGAATTGTGGGAGCTACTACGTTACTCTCACAAATTGAACCTAAATCTGTTGAAGAGGCTACACAAGATCTAACTAAAACTCTATCCACATAGTTGTTTAAAAAGCACAAAATGAGTCTGTCTGTGCGAATGCCTCCTCAAGCCTGAAAATCAGGTGAATCCTCCATCTCTACTTTGTGAGTTTTTCAAATTTATAATTGGTTGGCAAAGGGGGAGAGAAGCAATAGTGTAGGGGGAGTGCATATTTAAGGGGAGTTGAAACTGATACATAGTGGCTTTTGTTATGAGTGTTGCCAACAATTATAAAGGGGGAGATTATTGTTCCCACAACCTTGTATGGGTTGTAATTGTTGTCAACTAGGTTTAAGTGTGCAAGAAAGTAAAGCCATATGGAAGGGCAAGAAAGTAAAAGTAAAGCCACATGGAGGGGCAAGAAAGTAAAGCCACATGGAGGGGCAATAATGTAAATCTGCCACGTAAGCCTTATTAGGGTTTCATGGAAGAGAGTATATAAAGACCTTGGAAGAAAAAACTAGGGTAAGGCCAACATAATTGAATACACAGCAAAACACAAGAAGGGCCAGCATAAGAGAGCATTCGGCCAAGAGAGACCGTCGGCAGTTGAGCATTTAGCAAACACAAGACAGCAAAACATAGGAACTGGCCAAAGTGGCACACGACAAAAAGAAGAGAAGCACGACCAAAAATCAAATTTGGGGGCTGAACGAAGAACGACCGAGTGGAAAAAAAAACCCACCTACAAAAGAGAGAGAGAGAAAACCCAACCTTGGGAGAGAGAGAAAGTGGTGAACGGCCGAAGAGGGGTTGGACGGCAAGCCAAAGAAGAGCCACCACCAGTCGAGGGAGAAAACTAGCACGACAAAACCAGCACGATAGAACAGGGGAAGGAGAGAAAAATCTGACAGCCTAAAGGAGAGAGAGAGAGACCATTGGCAAAATAGAGCAATCGGCTGAAAAAAGGAAGGAACCGTCCAAAGACAAAAGAGAAACTGTTCAACCAAGGGAGTCAGCCAAAACCTAGAGAGAAACCATCCAACACAAGAGAGGTCGGCCAAAACATAGCCGTTGGAAGAGAGAGAAAAACCGAGAAACGCCCGAAAGAGAAAAATGCCAGAACAAGGGGTTGAAGGGGAGAAAATACGATACGGCAAAAGAAGGGGCTGAACAGTAAGAGAGCAGAATGGCAAGAGAGCAGAACGTCAAAAGGAGAGCACGACAAGGGAATGGCGTGATTGACCAGAAACAGGAGACCAGAAACGGGTGACCAAGCCGTGAGACCTGAAATGGGTGACTAGGCCTTGAGATAGGAAAAGGGTGACCAGGTTGTGGACGTGAAACGAGAGAGGCCAGACCTGGAAACCGTGAGACAGACGGGAGCTAAGTGGAACTGTGAAACGGACAAAAATGCAGCAGAAGTGTGAAACGAACAGGGGAGTGTAACTGAGACGAACAGGGAAGATGTGCAGCAAAACTATGAGGGAGACCAGCGAAGCTGTGCAGCAAAACCGTGAAGTTGAAACGGGAGACCAGCAAACCAGAAATGTGCATGTACAGCAGAAATGAGTGACGGGGAGAGCAAACTTGGTATCTGTGAGGTGTAAGACCAAGTGAGGCGTGAGGCAAGCCGTGTGACTTAAACCAGCAAAACCAGAAGCGTGGTGCAGGCCAACAGACGTGCAACGGCAGACCAGATGCATAAGTGCAGGCCGCGAAATGGTGAGACAGTGAAACCAAGAGACGGGTGAGACCATGAGACCGTGAAAGCAGGAATTGTGTGAAACAATGTAGAGAAGGAATTCGGCGAAGCATTGAAAGAACTCAATGTATTTCCAGATTTCTTCAAGAGAGGTTAGAGAGCGTTGCGGTGAACTTCTAAGCGGCAGTGGAGCAGCCTTTCAATTCAACAGAGGCAAGACAAGCTAGAAGAAGGGTAGACACAGTAAGTGACACTCTTTGTATTATACTTGCTTAATAATTGCAATAGTGAAAGGAGCAGAGGATTAAAACATCCATTGTAACTAGAATTCTCAAGTATAGTGGATAGTCTTGGTAAGGGAGAGTCCCTACCACCGTGGATGTGCGTCACGTTGATGGAACCACATAAATCTCGTGTGTCCTTAATTTGCTTTACGTTCTGTGTTTTGAATTGAGTTGTGAACGCAGCTAAAGTATCAGTCAACCCATAACCTAACGAAGACCTAAACAAGAACATCCGAATTGTCTATTAGACAAGGTGTTTTAAAGGTGACTTTAGGGACTATTGTGATTAGTAGGTAGCAATAGATCTACCTTAGTCGAGTCTGAGAAAGAGTTCGCTTTTAAGAAGAGGTTGAAGTTGTTCACTTACCTGTGAATTACGAATTTTGGTGATACTGATTCACCCCCCTCTCAGTATCACAAATTAGTAGATCTTAGGGAGAAGTCGGGAACTTCACAGTACAAATTAATTTGAATGCAGCTGATGTATATTCAGAGCCATTATTAGATCTAATGGCTTGGATTACATAGTTAGTTTGTTTCTCTATCCAGACTTTAAATCTTTGGAAAGTGGCTGTTACATCTGATTTAGATTTCAGAAAATAAATCCAACAATATCTTGAGAAGTCATCTATGAATATGATGTAATACCTGCTGCTATTCATGGAACATTTCTGCATTCCACACAATTCTGAATGAACTAACTGCAACTGCTTTTAAGCTTTATGGCCTTGATTTGAATGAAAAGGAAGTCTGCCTTGTTTACTCAATTGGTATACATCATAAGGTCTATCCACCTGATCTAGCTCTATTATGTCAGATGCTAGTTGTTTGTGTTTCAATGTTTGAATACCTGCATGATGGAAATGGCTAAGTCTTCTATACCAAAGAATTACATTGTCAGTGGTTGCAGATATAGCAAGATGCTGCATTTTGTTAGTGTCTACATGAAAGCTTTTACCAATCATGGGGACTGTGATCAATTTGGCACCCTTTGAATCACAAATAACACATACATGGTCTTTAAATAGAAAGGAAAAACCATTGTCTATGAGTTGACCAATACTCAATAGATTGCGATGAATGTGTGGAACAAATAGAACGTTTGTAATGACTTTGGTACCTAAGGTTGTATGCACAATGGTTGCCCTTTTCCCATGCACATGCAATAACTGACCATTGTTAACCCTTACTTTTGATTTGAAGGATTTATCCAAGGTATCAAACACCTTAAGATTAGGTGACATGTGGTTTGTACATCAACCAATGCCCCCATAATTCAGCTGTCACTGAAGCAAGCACTAACAGTAGCGCTAATATTTAGTGCTAGAAGAGTTAATAGTAGCTTTGTTATGCACAAATTTGTCCCCAAAACAGAACCAACTTACTTGGACAATTGGAGTTTCGAGGGCAACATTGTCCAAATTGAACTTCGAGTACAAGGGGACGCCCAAAATTCTACCACCATTCGTACATTTTTTTTTGGTTTCCCTGCATCTGTTTAGGATGTATATGATATCAAACTAGAATGGAAACTTCAGCTGTTGCTAGACTTGGATGCACGAGAAGCCTTTGAGAGCAAGCGGATGTGTCCTGAAATTACCACACCATACAGTTTTGGCCCATGGAAATTATTAGTTCGGTAGTTAGCAATGCTGCATGGTTCACCATCTGAAAAACTTGGGTTGGATGCATTTTTATTTATTGTTGTGCATTTGTTTTCTCATGCTTATGCTCTTGGAGAGCCTATCTTTTTGTTTTGGCTTGGAAGGGGGTCAAAATCTATGTATTAAACTTATTCATACTGGTTCTAAGCCATTCCGGCGATGAATCAACAATTTGAAATGTTTTTTTAACGTATTCTTGATAAACTAGTGTTTATATATAGACGTAGTAAGATCTGTTTGGGAAGTAAGAAGCACATTTGAGGACAGGTTTTGACTCATTGAGCTTATCTACAAGTATGGGAGAAAGATCAAATACAACATGGTTGAGGGGATTCATTACATTACCAAGGGTTTCATATAGGATCAGATGTTAGAAAATCAAACTTTCATTTTTAGTAATTAAATTTTCATTATATACTTATTGTTATTATTATATATATTTTTCACATATTAACAAACTTTTTTTTTTTTACAAAATCATCCTAGCATTAATAATGTTGAAAGTAATTTTTGTTATAAAAATTTTAAAATATCTTATAAATTATTTTACAAAAATTAGATAATTTCAAATTAAAATTAACTGAAAACAAATAAAATTAGTTGTAAATTAAATACTTATAAATTCTATACTATCTTATAATTCTCCTATTGTTATTACAAAATAACTTATGCAAAGGTTATTACCTCTCTATGTATAATATTAACTACGATCATGTGCAAAATTATTTGAGATTTAAAGCTTACTTCAACAATTTGAAGTCACAAATCGGTGCATTTGCCTTTTAAGTTAGAAATAGTAGTTATTAGCACCAAATTAAAAATAATTATTTTTACAAAGTTGCCATATTTTCTATCTTTTAAATTTTCAAGTTGCTCTTCTTGTAATTTGGACATCACTCAAGTTCTCCTTATGACAAAAAAAAAAAAATAATGTCATTTATTCACTTTACAAAGATTCATTTTAGTGTTCGGTTGCATTAAAAAAAATTCTTGTGATTGTAAATATTGCTTTTTAATTAGTTGGGGTGTTTTGTAGGTGATAAAAATTAATCTCAATTGAAATTTTTGATTCAATCATTTTAAGAATTAAAATCAAAGTGACACTTTAAATTAACTTAAAAACATCAAAATTGTTTCTATTTTTTACCTATTAATTATTTAAAAATTAATTTTAATAAAAAATAAACTAATTTTAAAATTTAAAAATAATTATTTTATGTCTTCTTAAATAATGATGGTTATATAGTTTTGTTCAAAGATATAATGATTACTCCTTTGTTCAAAAAATTAAGTAATTCTTTATGTAAATCTTCTTACTTGGATATAATTAGAACCAAAACTTGCTTCTAAAGTTTTGTGTTTGAATAACAATTATAATAATGCTTATATTGAAACATTAAAATTTCTAGAGAAATTTATCATAAACGATTCATTATAAAATGAGTCTTAATTTTAATATTTTTGTTACATTTTTTTTGGATGCGAACTTGTATGAATTTTTTTTTATATATTAATTCACTTAGAAGGTATTTCACTTAAACTGATTCTTTACTTAATACATAAAAATACATCATTATCTTTTAGGACTAGTTTAACTTGTTACATTGCTGTAAGCGAGTGAATGAGATAACAATGAAGAGGTCTGCATATTGCAAAGTGAACAAGATTGGGAAATGTAAGCCTGAAATGTCATGCTTTTTTCTTTTTTGATAAAATAATTAGGTGTAAACATTGAAGATTAATTTATTGTCAGAAAGTTTTTTCTAATTTTAACTTTTTTTTCGTGATTATTATTCTTCGTAATTAATTATTTATAATTTCTATTTTTTAGTTTTATTTTGTATTTTTCTTATTAAATGATATAAATAAATTTAAATTCTACTTTTTTCATATTTTTTTTCATGGTGATAAATTTTTCTTTTTTTCTGCATTATTTTCATACAACATAAATTATTACATTAGTATATGTCAAGGTCCTAATGCTCTAATCACCAATAATAATATGATACATGAGTAGACTTTTGTTGTTTTAATAATGTTGTTGTTAATGAAAAATTTTTTTTCAATATTCCTCTGAAATTGAATAACTAATATTTGATTAAAAAACAATGTTACAAATCAAAGCATTTACAAAAACCAAATGAGAAAAAGGCATGCCCTATGCAATGAATTATTAGAAACCTCCACAACCATGAATGGATCAAATATAGTTGAATGTGATATGTCATATGTCTAATGAATTCTTCATACCTTAGCCTAGCAGAACACCAAACTTATGCTTTTTATATATGATGGTTTTCGTGTATTTATTTACAACATATATATGATATTTATGAAAATTACTGACTAGTATAACTATAAGTGCAAGTTCCATGTTTAGAGAATTTGGTTTACATCTTCATTTCCTCAAGGTTTTACACTCTAAACTTGTATATTTATTACATGTCATTATTAAAAGGATGAGCTTGACATACTAAGCTTATTTATAGGATTGAGAGAAGAGTGTGTACAAAATAATTGAGTGGTTTATTACACTACCAAGATGGCTTCATATGAGATTAAGCACTAGATACATAAGAATTCCTTAGTGAGACGTTTTAAATGTATCTTTTGATCAATTGACTTCCTTCTTGTTTCCTCTTTCTTTTCACATGGGTGCTCCTATACCATAAGAAACACAATGTTATTATAGCCAATAAAGCACAAATTCCATTAATATAAAAGTAAAACCAATGAAGTACCATCAAATACTAGTAATAGAAGGGAACCAAACTAGAGAGAGAGGGGTTTGGCATCTAGGGTTAGGAGATAGCTTTGTTTTCTTTGTCAAGTAAAATTAAACTCTTAGTATAAACATGGTCTCTAAAATCTCTAGTCCTTTGGGTCTTGTTATCATACAAAAACATATCTTTATCATTACTGTAATCTTATCTTTTGCCACTAGAATCTCATCTCTATTGCCTCAAAACTCATAAACCATGACCATTTGCTCATTAGTTCAAGAGTCCACGTCTTAACCCATAAATTGGCTACCCCGTACTCTTTCATCATTCATATGTTATAGTAGTTGATATGTTAAGGTCTCACTATCAAATCATCTTCATTATCATGATACTTAAAATAGGCTAACAAACCTTTGATCTTTAAGATTGTATACTCATAAGATCTAGTAAGCAGCTTATGTGGAAAATCAATCCTTTAAAAGTCTTATAAGCAATATCAAATGTGAAGACAAATTTGCCATAAGTTTCCTCGTGCTTATAATTACTAGCCTCCCAAGACAAAGTTCCATGTGCAAAGAGTGCATTGCCTAACACAACACAATCCTTTGCTCCCTCAATAGCACTTAGGACTATCTTGTAACTGCCTTGTTTTAACCAAAAGAGCTAGCCATTCAAGGTATTGAAAAAGCCATTCTTTTCTAATTAAATATGCCAAAACCACCACCTTGTAATCTTTACTTTTATCATCCAAAGCAAAACCATTACCTTTTAATCTTCTCTTGGTATTGCTCTTACTTTTGTTGTATTAAACAATAAGGTTTCTAGTTGTAATTTGATCTTTCTGTCTCTATAAAGCTAATATCTAGTATTAAAGCAATTAAATTAAAAAAAATCTATGAATTGTGATTAAAAAAGAAAACAAAATCAAACATTTGTGAGTTGAAAAATACTAGACAATTACTAGAAATTTAGGATGGCATCCTTAAATTTCACTTCTCTTCCCCTTCCTAAGTTTATTGGTGACAACTATTCTTAATGGATAGTTATGATAAAAACTTATATAAGAGCTTTTAATTTATGGGAAGTTATTGAGAATGGAGTTGAATTTTCCCCTTCCTTGCCTATTAAACCAAGGCTTAAATTGAACATCACAATAGACAATTCTTTAAGCAATACAAAGTTTTGACTTGTATTTACTTATTTGTTGCTAAGTTTATCTTTAATATGATTATAACTTATGATATAACTAAAAAAGCATGAGAGTTGGTTGAATGTATTTACTAAAATAACCTAATCATTTTTTGTTAAAGCCTGCATAAAAATATGCTACTGATGTAAGTAAAGCTAAAGCAATAGTAGTATTTATATCATTCGTAGGTGTGGCTAACTCCCCTTAAGGTAATTGTATAATTTTCCAAGGGAAAAATGCACCTGACCAATTAGAAACAAAAACAAAAATAAAAATAAACATAGTTCCAATAAAAGGAGCCCATGGACCATATTCTTCTCCAATTTGAGTTTTGCTTACGTCTCGAATGAATTCAAGGACATATTTGAAGAAATTTTGACTAGCCGTCAGAATGGTTTGTGGATTACAAACAGTTACAATAGATGAACCTAATAAGATAGTGATTACAACCTAAGAAGTAATAAGGACTTAGGCGTGGACTTAGAAACCCCTTATTTTCGAATAAAAATGTTGGCCTACTTCCACACTGGATATATCATGTAAATCTTTTAACGTGTTGATGGAACATGATAGAACATTCATATTACCCCATAAAAGAAAGAAAACTTGAAAAGGAATTATCTTGATTTAATATTTTATTTTCGAATTCATTGTTTGAATTGTATATTTTGGATACCAATTAATGACATACTATCTCTAGTTATTTTTATCTATTTTCTCTTTTGTACAATTCAACAATAGTAACCGATTCCATAAATCTATGGAGTTCAAAAAAAAAATTATTTATCTTATTATTAATAAGAGATTTCATATATAGCTACAATAACCCTCATAAATTGCAACTGTTAATTTTTTAAGAATGAGATCAAAGGGTGAGTTTAAAGGTAGCTTGAAGACTAGGAATCTTGGTCAATCATATCAAGAATCTTAGTCAGGATTTCTTAGACAAAATGTTGTTTGTAAGGTTTTTATTAGTATACTTGAGAGGTTTCAATCTAAAATCTGCTTTTTGGAAGATTTAAGGGACCTTAACACTATAACCTTGGTTGAATTGATAAATGCTCTTTAAACTTAGGTATAGAGAAGGCTCATAAGACAAAAAGACTATGATTAAAGTTCTTTCCAAGTCAAGTACAAGTAAAAAGTTCAACAAAAAAAGAAGCAAGGAGCAAAGAATGACAGAAAAGATGAGGATAGTAAATTTAATGGGAAAAAACAATATCCTCCTTATGAACACAACAATAGGACTAATCATTTGGGCAAATTTTGTTAGAGAAGACTTAACATACTTTATAATTTTTGTAAAGTAAAAGACCACTCTAAGATGATTTAAAAGAAGAAATATAATCAACTATAACATGATTAGCAATGTAAACTAAAAGCTTAGATGGCAAGAGATGAACAATCCCTTGAAGAATAACTTTTTATAGCAACATATATCACCTCTAATGAGGATTGTAAGACTTGGCTTATTGATAGGGTTTACATAAACAATGTCTCCAAACCTTGATGTTTTTAAGTCTTTTGACAATTTATACACTTTTAAGGTTAAGATTAGTAATAAACATTTTCTTTAAATTAAAGGAAGGGACATTACTATCATCTATACTTATTCAAGTACAAAATTCATCTATAATGTTTTGTATGTATCTAATATTAGCCAAAATCTTCTCAATCTTGTGTGGACTAATAAGTATTGGATCTTTGAATGAAAATCAATATTTCATTATCTTTATAGATGATTATACAAGGTTTTGTTGGATTTTCTTCCTCAAAGCAAAAATTAAAGTGTCAACTGTATCCCTAAGGTCTAAGGTCTACATTTGGACTCAATTAAGCCATAAAATAAAGGTTTTAAGGTTTAACAATGGATTTGAGTATGTCTTGAATTCATTTAAGAAAAATTTGTGATGATGTACGAATTCAAAATCAATTATACACTTTTTAACGAAATGGAGTGAGTGAGAGGAAGAACAAGACTATAATATCCATAGCTAATGCTCATTGATAAAAAAAAACTTTCAAAGAATTTTTGAACAAAGGTAGTAGCCACATATGTATACTTGTTAAACAGGCAACCATTTAAAGCACTAATTGATCAAAATCCTTTTTAATCTTAGTTCTAGCACAAACTCTCTCTTAATCATATTAAGCTATTTGGTGGTATATGTTATATGCTTGTTCTTGAGCAAAGAAGAGACAAGTTAGACTCAAAAGTAGCTAAAACCATCTTAATTAGGTATATCAATATAACATCCAATTATAAGTCTATTACATTCATTCTTGAAAAGTGTTAGTTTGTAGAAATATTAAATTCAGTGAGTATGAACTTTGGAATTGGGACAAATGAGTTGAGTAAACTTTAGTTTAACTTAGACAAGCCCTAAAATCATTAAACCATGAAGCTAACTCAACAAATGATGACAAGGTTTATCCCATTAAAGGAACAAAGAGGCTTTAGATTTCATGAAGGCGCAAATAAAGTTATTTTAAAGCCTACAAATTATAAGAAGTTTTAAATGTATCTAATTGAAGTAAAGTAATGCAAAATGAGATGCAATCCATTGAAAAAAATCTAACATGGTAATTGGTTTCTAAAATGGATAAGAAATCTATAATTGTTGTAAAATAGATATTTAGAACCAAGTATAACTATAATGAGACTACCAATAAGGTTAAATGAAGGCATGTTATAGGAATATGGAATTGATTATTGTGAAACTTTTATACAAGGAGCTAGGATGGACACCATTGAACTGCTCCTTATACTTCTTGCTTATTAGGGTTGGAGAGGGCACCAACTTGATGTAAAATTTTCCTTCCTTATTAGTTTTCTTTGGGAGGAAATTTTTTTAGAACAATACAGTAGTTTCACCAAAAATAAGGAGGAAAATAATGTGTATTTACTTAAAAAGTACTATATAGTAATAAGCTCCAAAGTTTGATACAACAATATTAATAATCATCTATTAAACCTTAGTTTCAAGAGGACCAAAATTGAAGCTACCTTATACCTTATGTTACAAGGAGATCAAGTTTCATTTATTTCTTTATATGTTAATGATTTACTCATCATCTGTAACTAGCCTTTGACATGATTGATCTTAGTAAGATGTCTTTTTTTTTTTTTTTTGGATTGGAATTAAAACAATCTAACCAAGATATTTTTGTATGCCTATCCAAATATGCTAAGGAGATCTTTAAGAAGTTTTAGATGGTCAATTATAAAAGCACTTTATACCTTTGGCAACTAGTGAAAGGTTGCAAAAGGGGGATGGAATTAAAACAGTTGATGCTATTAGATATAGGAGTTTCATAAGGTGTTTGTTGTATTTTTTAGTTACTAGGCTAGATATTATGAATGACGTAAGTCTCTTTTCTAAGTTCATGCATTATTCTAGTGATTTGCTTTATAAGACAGCAAAAATGATTCTAAGATATATATATAAAGGAAAGTAAACCTAAGGATTTTATACAAGAGGATTAGTAAGTATATCTTGTAAGGTATATACAGAGTAATTGAATTGGATATCTAGAGAATATGAGGAGCACCTTAGGCTATGCATTTGGATTAGAAAACTACTCTTTAATTTGAATTTGGAACAAATGAGAGTCACACCAATTTATTGTAAAAATTAGTCTTCCATTGCAATCTTTAAAAACACTTCAACTTGAAAAAAAGTTTATCAATCTTTTGCTAAAAGTTATCTAAACTTATTTTATTATAATATAATCTTATATTAGAATTTCAAGTGTAATTGAGTGAATAGATAATCAAGGTTATTGACATCTTTCTTTCATAATCTTCAAAATTAAATTTGAATTAATTTGAATTTGTATTTACAATGTACTAGAATTTGGTTTAAATTTGTTATAATGTACCAATTAAAATCTACATATATAATAAAGATGTTAATATAATAAAATTGAACCACTTTGTCCTTTTTGGTCTTCTTTTGGTATTGTTCTTCATTATGCTGCATTAAACTAGAAAATTTCTATTTGTAATTTGATCCCTTTGTCTTTGTACTACGAACAAAAGTCAGCTAGATATCCTTCATCAGCCTTGGCCTAAGAAGTGACCCCTTATCTAGCCCACATCCTTCAGACCGTTAGCTCTATGTTAGGAATCATAGGGAACACTAGCTCTTAATGTACATGACAGTTTGTGATAGTTTGATTTTCTTATTGCTCCGAGCAAGGAGATCAACCTCGTCATTGCAAAGCTAGCATGATGCTCCATCCTTAATAGGGTGAGTGCTTTGTTGATTATTTTGCTACAATAAATAAAAATATTTTGATATGCAAGGCAGAAACCTTATAATTTTCTTAGTCAAAATTCTATATAGAAAATTTCATCATTATTTTGCTACTTTACCTTACGCTTGGGCTTTAAGAAAAAAAAAGAAATCATGCAAATTACCCTATTGTAGATATAGCATGACCATTTATTTCATATTCATAATTTTCATCTAACTCTGCTCTAACATTGTATAGAATGTTAAATTAATTAACATGTTATTTAAAGTATGACCCAAAATAAAGGACCTAATATGATGGTCGGTTAGGCATAATGACAATTTGGGTCATCGGGTTTAAAATCCCTCCACTCTCCCTATTAAGGAAAAACGTTACAGGAAGAGAAATATCTTCCTATTTAAGATAGCCGTTACATAAGAGGAGGATTTTCCTGAAAGGGTAACGGTTACAGGAAAGGAATAAGGTGTATATATATATATATATATATGCTATTACGGACTTTTCCTGAAATTTCAACCATCAGAGAGAAAACGTAAAGAAAAAAAAGGGAAGAGTAGGAGAAAAGGAAAAGCGTTCAGGAACGAAACGGAAAAAGGATTTTCATCTCCACTACGGGATATCAGCATAATGGACAACGGTATGTTGATTTCATTACAGTTTTTATTGCTAGTATTCGCATAAAGAAAGATCCTGTATTATAGAAATAGGAATTTCATAAAGAGAAATTCTGGAAAAGTTCTAACAATTGGTATCAGAACGGGTCTGCGAATACTGCAATTTTTTTTCTTTATCTCTTTGTACTGCACAGTATTTTATTTTATTTGTTTTTTTTTGCGTGCAATGGACAACGCGGGACAAAACAAATATTTTGGTTTTTTGTGCTTAACGGCGAAACGGCCGGAGTCGAAAGGAAAAGGGAAAGCCGGCATGAGGACGGTACGCCGCCAGACCCGAACGGATTCGGGTATGGCGGATCGGCCTCGTGCTTCCGGGTAAAGCCGCCAACCCGAACGGATCTGGGTACGGCAGAACGGGGAAAGCTTTCTTCAAGTGACGCTGGCATCAAGGTCGGTCGGGTAGGTGCAGCGGAATGGTCTCCCGGGGAATCGCGATTCCGGGTGTCGTTGCGGATCCAAATCGCTTCGGAGATCCGACCCGAACGGGTTGGTTCGTCCCCACGTTCGTCCGTCAGAGGCAACGTCGGGGAGAACCAACGAACGGGGGTTGGTTGCTGACGCAGATCCCTTCGAACGACCAGATTAGGCATGGGTCTGGAATGTAACGCCGGGTCTGGACTCTGCGCCGGTGGTCGAGCAAGGGCAACGCCCGGAGGCAGCACGCGGGCAACGCCAGCAGAACGGTGGTGCTGCCACCGAGGGTCGATCGGCCGGAGGCAGCAGAACGGTGGTGTTGCCACCGTGGGTCAATCGGCCGGAGGCAGCAGTATGGTGGTGCTGCCACTGTGCGTCACTCGGCCGGAGCATGTTGTGGGCACGAAGGTGTTGCCATCGTGGGTTCCATGACGAAAGTAGTACGTGGGTGTAGTATGGTGTTACTGCGGGTCCTTGACCAGCGGTGAAGAAAAAATTTTTTCGAATGGATACTGCCACGTAAGGGAAACCGATTACTGGAACATTACGCCTATTGGAAGGTATTAATTCCCACGGAAAAGTTAAATCTTCGTAATGAAGATTTTTTTAAAAGTTTATTAAATTCACATCAATATGAGTTAAATATTGAAAGCTTGTTAGTCACCAAAGTGGCCTGGCTTTGAAAAGATTTGAACAGTTAATTGTGAATTTTAATTGTTCATTTTTTGGATGCTAATAAAATGTTTTGAAATGAAAAATTGTGGTTATTAATTATGAAGCTAGGAGATCATCCAAAGATGGATCATTGCTTGTAATTAATGACATTAAAGGGGATTAATTGATATGCTGGGTAAACATGATTGTATATCCAAAGATAACATTCATGTTAACTCTAGTATAATTGATTGATCTATTAAAGTATATTTAAATTAGCATCATTATTGATTAAAGTTATGTATTTAAGGATCACCCAAAGGTGAACTTAAATACATGATTAAAGTTTGTAGTGTATCTGAATCCATTAGAGTTTCTCAAAGCATTAAGGTATAAATTTGGATTATGTTTGTAGCTTCCAGTAATGTATTCACCTTAGGCAATTCGATGATCAAATTCAATGGGCTGAACTATGCAGAATGGTTTGAGCATATTCAGTTTCATTTAGGTATATTGGGCTTGGACTTAGCAGTCATTTCGGATGAAAAGCCTGCAGCCATTACAGGGACCAGTACAGAATCTGATAAGTCCTTTTATGAGGCTTGGGTACGGTCCAATAGGCTGAATTTGAATTTGATGCGGATGACGATAGCTGAAAATGTAAAGCCATCGATGCCTAAGACGGAAAATGCGAGAGAATTTCTGATGAGAATTAAGGAATACTCTCAATCAGATATAACTGATAAATCCATTGTAGGAACCCTAATGAGTGAGTTGATGACCAAGAAATTTGATTGGTCACAGCCCATTCATGATCATGTGACTAATATGGCTAATCTAGCAGTAAGGTTATAAACAATAGGCATGGATGTGAGTGAATCATTTTGGTTCAATTCATCATAAACTCACTACCTCCTGAATTTGGCCAGTTCCAAGTGAATTATAACACTATTAAAGAAAAATGGAACTTTCAGGAAATTAAGGCCATGTTAGTTCAGAAGGAAGGGAGATTAAAGAAGATCACTCCATTCACCTCATTGTTCGTAATGATGCTAGTGGTAGCAAGTTTAAACCACATAAGGAAAATAAGAAGAAGGATAAAGCCTCTATAAAAGTCACTGGAGGTCAGATCTAAAAGGATCAGAAATGCTTCTTCTGCGAAAAGATTGGTCACTTCAAAGAAGTGCCCAATAATACTTGGTGGTTAGACTCTGGAGCTACTATTTATGTGTCACATATTATGTAGGGATTCCTTTCAGTCCAGCCCATAACAGGAACTGAGAAGTTCCTCTATATGGGAAACAGAATGAAGGCACGAATAAAAGGAATTGGGACGTACAGATTGATCTTAGACACTAAGTGTCGTCTGGATCTAGAAAAGTGTCTCTATGTTCCTGAATGTGCTAGAAATTTAGTTTTTGTTGCAAAGTTGGATGAAGTGGGATTTAACCTCAAGATTGGAAATGGTGCATTTTCATTGTATAGACATTCGTACTATTATGGATCTGGTACTTTGATTGATGATTTGTACCGTTTTAATCTTGATGCTATGTATGTTGATTCCATATTTCTTGTTGAGCATAGTATAGGTAACAAACGTAATGTGCATGATGAAAGTTCTGCTTTCTTATGACATTAAAGATTGGGTCATATATCCAAAGAAAGGATATTGAGGTTGGTGAAAGGTGATGTCCTGCCTCAATTGGATTTTACTGATTGGGATGTATGTGTTGATTGTATAAAAGGGAAACAAACAAGACATACATCAAAGAACCCAGCCATAAGAAGCAGTGAGCCTTTAGAATTGATACACACTGATATTTGTGGCCCATTTGATATCCCAACATGGGGTGGTGAGAAATATTTCATCACATTTATAGATGACTACTCACGGTATTGTTACTTATATCTACTGCATAAAAGGTCCCAGTCAGTAAACACCGTATAGGTGTTTATTGATGAAGTGGAAAGGCAGTTAAATAGAAAAGTAAAAGTGATTAAGTCAAAAAGGGGTGGTGAATATTATGGATAGTTCAATGAAAGTGGACAATGTCCTGGTCCATTTACAAAACTTCTTGAAAGTCGAGGCATATGTGCACAGTATACAATGCCTGGTACACCACAACAGAATGGTGTAGCAGAAAGGCGGAATCGCACACTTATGGATATGGTTAGGAGCATGTTAAATTATAGTACTGTACCTTTATCCTTGTGGATGCATGCATTAAGGACTGCTGTATATCTGCTGAACAGGGTTCCTAGTAAGGCTGTCCCCAAAACTCCTTACGAGTTATGGACAAGAAGGAAACCCAGTTTGAGACACCTTCATGTTTGGGGTTGTTCAGCAGAAGTAAGGATATATAATCCACATGAAGGAAAGCTTGATGAAAGAACCATAAGTGGTTATTTCATTGGCTATCCTAAAAAGTTGAAAGGGTACAGGTTCTATTGTCCTAACTATAGTACTAGAATAGTTGAGTCTGGTAATTCTCGGTTCATTGAAAGTGGCCAGTTCAGTGGGAGTGGGGAATCACGAAAGGTGGATATTAAAGAATTACAAAATGAAAGATCCACAGTGAGTACTCCTACTCAGATTGGTATCCCCACACCCAGTGTTTGTACTCAAATTGTTATTCCTTATGTTGCATCATAGTCACGTGACATGCAAGGACAACAAATTGATACTCGAAACACGCAAAGTGAACACATAAGAGATGAACCAAGTGACAATGTTCAATTTACAAATGAACAAGTGATATCACAAGAAATGGCATTACGGAGGTCTACAAGACAGAAAAGGCCAACTGTTTTGAATGATTATGTGGTTTACTCACTTGAGCATGAATCGGAATTGAGCATTGATAAAGATCCAGTCTCATTTGAACAAGCCATGGAATGTAATGATTCTGAAAGGTGGTTCAATGCCATGAAGGAAGAGATGAAATCGATGGATGTAAACCAAGTATGGGAACTAGTAGAGTTACCTGAAGGATCAAAACAAGTTGGCTGTAAGTGGGTCTTCAAGACCAAGCGAAACTCGAAAGGTAACATCGAAAGGTATAAGGCCAGACTTGTTGCCAAAGGTTTTACTCAAAGGGATGGTATTGATTATAAGGAGACTTTCTCTCCAGTCTCTAAGAAAGACTCCTTAAGAATTATTATGGCTTTGGTGGCTCATAATGATCTAGAACTTCACCAAATGGATGTAAAGACCGCCTTTCTGAATGGTGACTTATAAGAGGAAGTGTATATGGACCAACCTGAAGGTTTCATCACCATCGGGCAAGAAAATTTGGTGTGTAAATTAAAGAAATCGATATATGGACTGAAACAACCCTCCCGACAATGGTATATTAAGTTCAATAATACCATTACATCATACGGTTTTGTAGAGAACACTGTTGATCGGTGTATCTATATGAAGGTCAGTGGGAGCAAGTTCATTATATTAGTCCTATATGTCGATGACATTCTTTTGGCTGCTAATGACATGGGTTTGTTACATGATGTAAAGAAATTTCTCTCTAAAACTTTTGAAATGAAAGATATGAATGAGGCATCCTATGTGATAGGAATAGAGATATTCCATGATAGATCACAAGGATTGTTAGGATTGTCTCAGAAAGGCTATATCGATAAAGTATTAGAGAGATTTAGAATGGAAAATTGCTCAACAAGAATAGTTTCAATTCAGAAAGGGGATAAGTTCAGTGAATTGCAATGTCCAAAGAATGATTTGGAACGGAAAGTGATGGAATCAATTCCTTATGCATCACTGGTTGGAAGCCTGATGTATGCGCAAACATGTACTCGGCCAGACATTAGTTTCGCTGAAGGAATGTTAGGCCGATATCAAAGTAATCCTGGAATAGATCATTGGAAAGCCAGAAAGAAAGTACTTAGGTACTTACAAGGCACCAAAGATTATATGCTTACTTATAAAAGATCAAGTCATCTTGAAGTAGTAGGCTATTCGGATTCAGATTATAATGGATGTGTAGACTTGAGGAAATCTACATTTGGTTACATGTTTCTGCTGAATGGAGGAGCAGTTTCATGGAAAAGTGGGAAGCAGTTTGTCATTACTACTTCCATTATGGAGGCTGAATTTGTAGCATGCTTTGAGGCTATTGTTCATGCATTATGGTTGCGGAATTTTATCTTAAGGCTTTGTTTGGTCGACATTATAGAAAAGCCGTTAAGAATTTATTGTGATATTCCGCAACAGTTTTCTTCTCTAAGAATGATAGGTATTCTAAAGGTGCGAAACGTATGGATTTAAAATACCTATCTGTTAAAGAAGAAGTGCAAAACCATAGAGTGTCAATTGAGCATATTGGTACTGAATTGATGATAGCGGACCGTTAACTAAAGGTTTGCCACCGAAAACATTTACTGGACATGTTGATCGGATGGGCATTATGGACAGGTCCTCATTCTCTTGAAAACCAATATTTTAGGATGCTCATATTATTGTGACACTCGTGAATTCAATTAATGTTATGGTTTTGCTTGTGCTTTGTTATCTCTGTTCAGTTGTATACAATTATAGTTGTGAGATAACTAATAGCATATATGGGAATGATAATTTAAAGTTTCAATATTCCTCAATAAGGTTATTATGAATTATGATGATTCTGTGATACATGGAAGGAATCATGTCGCTGAATGATGTGTGACCGCCATGATCCAATCATTTTAATTCAATTAAGTGTTGTGATTTAATGATCTTTAAGGATTGTGTGCACTTATCTGTTATTGATTCATCAAGTTATAATATGGGCCAAGTGGGAGATTGTTAAATTAATTAACATGAGTGGCCCATATTATTTAAAGTATGACCCAAAATAAAGGACCTAATATGATGGTCGGTTAGGCATAATGGCAATTTGGGTCATCGGGTTTAAAATCCCTCCACTCTCCCTATTAAGGAAAAACGTTACAGGAAGAGAAATATTTTCCTATTTAAGATAGCCGTTACATAAGAGGAGGATTTTCCTAAAAGGGTAACGGTTATAGGAAAGGAATAAGGTGTATATATATATATATATATATATATATATATATATATATATATATATGCTATTACGGACTTTTTCAACCATCAGAGAGAAAACGTAAAGAAAAAAAAGGGAAGAGTAGGAGAAAAGGAAAAGCGTTCAGGAACGAAACGGAAATAGGATTTTCATCTCCACTACGGGATATCAGCATAATGGACAACGGTATGTTGATTTCATTACAGTTTTTATTGCTAGTATTCGCATAAAGAAAGATCCTGTATTATAGAAATAGGAATTTCATAAAGAGAAATTCTGTAAAAATTCTAACATAGAAGTCTAGCGATATAAATTTACTCACACTCTCTACTCTATTCACAAGTTCTTTCTG
>JAGSHU010000109.1:0-19291 GCA_021533255.1 Ceriops tagal | reverse complement strand
TTTGGAAATGATACAAAGAAAAATTTCCCTAGTCACAACTGAAAAAAACAGACAAACTCTCATTCTCTAATCATTGGAATTTTTTTTATTTTAATAATAAACAAAAAAATAAAAATATAAGTAATGAATTTTTAAATAGAGTAAAAACTATTTTAGATAAAGGCTTTTTTCCTCTGAATATACTGGAAAAAAAGATTAGATTATGTAATAATAAAACTAAAAATAAAAAAGAATACTTATCTAAAATATATGATCCTTTATTGAGTGGTTCCCTTCGCGGAAGAATCAAACTTTTTTTTTCACCCTCAATCATAAATGAAATTTTCAAAAAAAATTGTATAGAAATGGGTTGGATAAATAAAATTCATCTTATATTTCTTATTACTAATTATCAAGAATTTGAACCAAAAATGGGTACATTTAATATAAAATTGTTTTCAACAGAAATTGGTTATTTCTTGAACTTAATTAATGAATTTTCTGGAAAATCAACATTAAGTTTTAATTTTCATGGATTTTCTTTATTGTCAGATCACAAAGAAAAAAAAATGTATTCAGAAAATCGAATAAAAATTTTAAAATTTTTATTCGATGCACTTATAGCTATAGCGGATCCGCACAATAAAAGAATTAGAAAAAAATCTATTGGAATAAAAGAAATAAGTAAAAAAATTCCTCGATGGTCATACAAATTAATTGGCGATTTGGAACAACCGGAGAGAGACAGTGAAACAAACGTAGCAGTAAATCCTGAGATTCGTTCACGAAAAAGCAAACGTGTAGTGATTTTTACTGATAATAAAAAAAAGATTAATACTTATAATAATAACAAAGATGCAACTAATTCTTATCAAACCGACGAAATAACTTTGATACGTTATTCACAACAGTCCGACTTTCGCCGAGACATAATAAAAGGCTCCATGCGAGCGCAAAGACGCAAAACCGCTATTTGGGAACTGTTTCAAGCAAATGCCCGTTCTCTCCTTTTTTTGGGCAGACTAGACAAATCCCGTTTTTTTGATTTGGATATTTCCGAGTTGATGAAAATACTGTTTATAAACTGGATGTGTAAAAAACCGGAATTCATGATTGTGGATTCTACTGATACAGAAGAAAAACCAAAAGAAAGTGAGAAAAACGAAGAAGACAAAAGAGAAAAAGACAAAAGAAAAGAGAAAACCCGGATGGATATAGCCGAAGCCTGGGATAGTATTCTATTTGCTCAAGTAATAAGAGGTTGTGTTTTACTAACCCAATCAATTATTAGAAAATATATTCTATTGCCTTCAGTAATAATAGTTAAAAACATCATTCGTATGCTATTATTTCAATTTCCCGAATGGTCTGAGGATTTAATGGATTGGAATCGAGAAATCCATGTTAAATGCACCTATAATGGAGTTCAATTATCCGAAAAAGAATTTCCACAAAACTGGTTAACAGATGGTATTCAAATAAAGATTCTATTTCCTTTTCGTCTAAAACCTTGGCACAGACCTAAGTTAAACTTCCCTCATAAAGATCGAATGCAAAAGAAAGGCCAAAAAAACGAATTTTTGTTTTTTAACAATTTGGGGAATGGAAACTGAACTGCCTTTTGGGTTTCCCCGAAAAAAACTTTCAGTTTTTGAACCCATCTTTAAAAAACTCGGAAAAAAAATTATAAAATTTCAAAAGAATTTTTTTCTAGTTATAAAAATTTCACAAGAAAGATCAAAAGAAAGAATAAAATTTTTTCTAAATTTATCCAAAGAAAGAAAGAATTGGGTCATCAAAAAAATTTTATTTCTAAAAGAAATAATAAACAAACTTTCAAAATCAAAAAAAAATTCAATTCTATTATTTCGATTTAGAGAAGTATATGAATTAAATGAAACTAAAAAAGATTTGATAATCAATAATCAGACAATTCATAAAAATCAAATTTCCCCCCCAAATTTGCCCTATGGATTGGACAAATTATTTACTGACAGAAAAAAAAATGAAAGATCTGACTGCTAGAACAAGTACAATTATAAATGAAATAGAAAAAATTAGAAAAGAAAAGAAAAATAGATTTCTAACCTCAGAAATCAATATTGGCCCTACCAAAATAACTTATAATGCTAAAAAAGTAAAATCATCAAAAAAAAAGTTCGCAGATATTAAAAAGAAGAAATACTCGATTCTTGCGTAAATTCAATTTTTTTATAAAAATGTTGATTGAAAAGATATACATAGACATCTTTCTAGGTATCATTAATATTCCAAAGATCTATCATGTACAGCTTTTTCTTGAATCAACAAGAAAAATTATTAATAAATATATTTACAATAATAAATACAATAATAAAGAAAATTACAAAAGGATCGATAAAACAAATCAAAATACAAATCGTTTGATTGCGATTATAAAAAAAATTACTTAATATTTGTGTTATTAATAAGAATTCACCAATTTTTGGTGATGTATCTTCCTTGTCACAAACATATGTATTTTATAAATTATCACAAATCCAAGTTATTAATTTATATAAGTTAAGATCTGCTCTTCAATATCCCAGAGCATCTCTTTTTGTTAAAAATGAAATAAAAAAAGATTTTGAAGCCCAAGGACTATTTCATTCCGACTTAAAAGATAACAATTTTAGAAATTCTGTAATGAATCAATGGAAAAGCTGGTTAAAGAATTATTATCAATATAAATACAATTTATCTCAGATTAAATGGTCGAGATTAATACCACAAAAATGGCGAAATAGAATTAATCAACGTTGTATCGTTCAAAATAAAGATTTAAACAAATGGAATTTATATGAAAAAGACCAACTAATTCATTACGAAAAAGAAAATGATTTCGAAGGGGACTCATTACCAAGCCAAAAAAAGAATTTTAAAAAACATTATCGATATAATCTTTTATTATATAAATCGATTAATTATGAAAATAAGAAAGACTCATATATTTATGGATCACCATTACAAATAAATAATAAACATGAGATTTCTTATAATTATAACACACCTAAAAATAACACACCTAAAAGCAATTTTTTGGATATGTTCGGGGATATACCTATTATTAAGAATTATCTAGCAGAAGAGGATAGTATTAATATGGAGAAACCCCCCCGATAGAAAAAATTTTGATTGGAAAATTTTCACGTTTTGTATTAGAAAGAAAGTGGATATTGAGTCCTGGATCGATACCGGAACCAAACAAAAAAACAATATTAAGACTAGAACTCATAAGTATCAAATAATTGATAAAATTGATAACAAAGATATTTTTTCTCTTACGATTCAACAAGATCACGAAGGCAATTCAGCCAATAAAAAAAAAAAACCTTTTTGATTGGATGGAAATGAATGAAGAAATACTAAATCAGCCCATATCAAATTTGGAACTTTGGTTCTTTCCAAAATTTGTGATATTTTGCAACACATATGAGATAAAACCGTGGGTAATACCAATCAAATTACTTCTTGTAAATTTTAATGACAATGAAAAAATAAATGAAAATAAAAAAACCAATAGAAAGAAAAATGGTGATTTTTTTATATCTATATTCTCGAATAAAAAAAAATCTATTGAATTAGAGAATCGAAACCACGAAGAAAAAGAATTCGAGGACCCAATGAATCTTGGATCAGTTCTGTCAAATCAAGAAAAAGATATTGAAGAAGATTATGCGGAATCAAACCTGAAAAAACGTAGAAAGCAAAAACAATACAAAAGTAATACGCAAATAGAACTTTATTCTTTCCTAAAAAAACATTTAGGTTTTCAATTAAGATGGGATACTTTTTTAAATCCAAAAATAATTAATAATATCAAACTATTTTGTCTCCTACTTAGACTAACGAATCCACGAGAAATTATTATATCTTCTGTTCAAAGAGGCGAAATGAGTCTGGCTATTCTGATGATTCAAAAAGATTTCACTCTTACAAAATTGATGAAAAAGGGAATATTGATTATTGAACCAATGGGTCTATCGGTAAAAATCAAAAATAACGGACACTTTATTATATATCAAACCGTAAGTATTTTATTGATTCATAAGAGCAAACAACAAATTAATCAAAGATACAGAAAAAAAAAGCTATAAAAATAAGTTTACCGAATTCATTGAAAGACATCAAAGTATAACTGGAAATAAAGAAAAAAATGACTATGATTTACTTGTTCCTGAAAATTTTTTATCCCCTAAACGTCGTAGAGAATTGAGAATTCAATTTTCTTTCAATTCAAAAAATAGAAATGATATTCATATAAATACAAAAATTTTCAACGGTAATAACATAAAAAACTGCAAGCCCATTTTGTATAAAAGCAAATATTTTGATAAAGATAAAAATAAACTACTTAAATTCAAGCCTTTTCTTTGGCCCATTTATCGATTAGAAGATTTAGCTTGTATAAATCGATATTGGTTTGATACCCATAACGCTAGTCGGTTCAGTATGTTAAGGATACATATATATCCACAATTGAAAATTCGGTGAAAATGCGGTGTGAAAATGCGGTAAGGGCGTATTTTTCATATATTATTCCATAGCATGCCTGATCTAGTATATAAATCGAGTATATAAAAAAAAAAGATGAATACATATATTGTTTTACATTCATATCTTATTTTGATACATGTAATTCAATCATACATTAATTAGATCTAGAAATCAATCAATGAATTTACCTTTCTTTTTTTTTTAGATATCAATTTTTCTTTTTTGTAAACCAAGAAATATATGATCCTTTTGTATCTCTAGCCGAATAAAAAATTGGATTGATTAATGATAAATTTTATTTGACAACATTAGGAATTCCTAACGAAGTAACGATTAGTCTGTATACAAAATTAAAATGAACTGACATTATTCATTATTTATTATAACAATTACATTATTTATTATTATTATTACTGATCAATAAAATACTGATCAATAAAAATTTTATTAAAAAAAAGGAGGGATTTCTTTTTATGATAAAAAATTCATTCATCTCAGTTATTTCACAAGAAGAAAACAGGGGATCCGCCGAATTTCAAATAGTCAATTTTACTAATAAGATACGAAGGCTTACTTCACATTTGAAATTTCATAGAAAAGACTATTTATCTCAAAGAGGTTTACGAAAAATACTAGGAAAACGCCAACGGCTGCTGTCTTATTTGGCAAAGAAAAATAGAGTACGTTATAAAGAAGTAATTACCCAGCTGGATATTCGGGAGTCAACAATTCGTTAATTTGAAGAGTCTTTTTTTTTTTTTATTATTTGATTTCTTAGATCTTGAATTTTGATTAATTTCTTTTCGTTTTCAGTAATTCATGGAAAAATGAATCGAGGAAACCCCTATGAATGTACCAGTTATAAGAAAAGACCTTATGATAGTCAATATGGGTCCCCACCACCCCTCAATGCATGGCGTTCTTCGACTCATCGTTACTCTCGATGGTGAAGACGTTATTGACTGTGAACCAATATTAGGTTATTTGCACAGAGGAATGGAAAAAATTGCGGAAAACCGAACAATTATACAATATTTGCCTTATGTAACACGTTGGGATTATTTAGCTACTATGTTCACAGAAGCAATAACAGTAAATGGGCCAGAACAGTTGGGAAATATTCAAGTACCTAAAAGAGCCAGTTATATCAGAGTAATTATGTTGGAGTTGAGCCGTATAGCTTCTCATCTGTTATGGCTTGGTCCTTTTATGGCGGATATTGGTGCACAAACCCCTTTCTTCTATATTTTTCGAGAAAGAGAGTTAGTATATGATTTATTCGAAACTGCCACTGGTATGAGAATGATGCATAATTTTTTTCGTATCGGAGGAGTAGCAGCTGATTTACCTCATGGCTGGATCGATAAATGTTTGGATTTCTGCGATTATTTTTTAACAGGAATTGCTGACTATCAAAAACTTATTACGCGAAATCCTATTTTTTTTAGAACGAGTTGAAAGAATAGGTATTATTAGTGCAGAGGAAGCAATAAATTGGGGTTTATCAGGACCAATGCTACGATCTTCCGGGGTACAGTGGGATCTTCGTAAAGTTGATCATTATGAGTGTTACGACGAATTAGATTGGGAAGTCCAGTGGCAAAAAGAAGGCGATTCATTAGCTCGTTATTTAGTCCGAATTGGTGAAATGACAGAATCCATAAAAATTATTCAACAGGCTCTGGAAAGAATTCCGGGAGGGCCCTATGAGAATTTAGAAACCCGACATTTTAATAGAGAAAGAGATGGAGACTGGAATGATTTTGAATATCGTTTCATTAGTAAAAAAACTTCTCCTACTTTTGAATTGCCTAAACAAGAACTTTATGTCAGAGTCGAAGCCCCAAAGGGAGAATTGGGAATTTTTCTGATAGGGGATCAGAGTGGGTTTCCTTGGCGATGGAAAATTCGCCCCCCCAGGTTTTATCAATTTGCAAATTCTTTCGCAATTAGTTAAAAGAATGAAATTGGCTGATATTATGACAATACTAGGTAGCATAGATATCATTATGGGGGAAGTTGATCGTTGAAATGATACTTAATCTTGATACAACAGAAGCAATTGATATACGAGAAGTACAAGTTATCAATTCTTTTTCTGGATTGGAATCCTTAAACTTAAACGAAGTTTATGGAATTATATGGATGCTTGTCTCTATTTTGACTCTTATATTGGGGGTTGTGATAGGTATACTAGTAATTGTATGGTTAGAAAGAGAAATATCTGCAGGGATACAACAACGTATTGGACCTGAATATGCCGGCCCTTTAGGAGTTCTTCAAGCTCTAGCGGATGGGACAAAATTACTTTTCAAAGAAAATCTTTTTCCATCTCGGGGCGATACTCGTTTTTTCAGTATCGGACCGTCCATAGCAGTCATATCAACTCTATTAAGTTATTCGGTAATTCCTTTTGATTATCGCCTTGTTTTAGCTGATCTAAATATCGGCATTTTTTTATGGATTGCCATTTCAAGTATTGCGCCTATTGGACTTCTTATGTCAGGATATGGATCAAATAATAAATATTCCTTTTTAGGTGGTCTACGAGCTGCTGCTCAATCGATTAGTTATGAAATACCATTAACTCTCTGTGTATTATCCATATCTCTACGTGCGATTCGTTAAAACATAAGTTTTCCCCTATTCTTTTTGTTTTTCTTTTTCTATTTTTCTTTTTCGAAAGAAAAAATAAATGAAATAAATTGAATAGGATATCTTCATTTTTGTATTTATCATTTAATCATTTAGGTTGATGAAGTAAATTGGATAGTTATATGAGTGAAAGAAAACAGCTTCTAAATTTTTCTAAAGTTGCAGTAAAAAAATTGAGACTCATTTCTTATGTACAAAAGTAAAACAAAAAGAGACATAAGAATACGAGACCGAGACCGGTTACCCCAAGATTGATTGATTAATCGTCCGAGCTTGAAGCGGGTTCAAAAGATCAACCTTATTGAGTTTTTACTATCATTTATATGTATTCCCATCCCATTATCATAAGGTTAATGTAATGGGCCGTTGAGAAAGAATAGAATGAGTGGATGGTTAGGAACACCAAGATACACAAAGGATTAGTAACAGAGATTCTTGAAATTATTCAAAAGGATATTTCTGCATAATAGCATAATAATAATATAAAAAGAATATTAATTGGAGTTCGAAATTGGTAGAAATGATCAGACAGTACTCTCCATGATTCCGATCCAAAGTATGCTTCCAGCCACCGATTAAAGAAATAATTATCAGGAACGAAAGAACCCTTTACTTTTTTTTTTTCTTTTTTTCTATATCCATATTCATAGAGAGCGAGTTCATATCATAATTCATGAACCAAAGGAATGCCCAATTCTTTTTTAATAATCGAAAACGATAGATTAAAATATTTAGTGGTATGGCTACAAGGAGTATTTTATTGAAGGATTTAAGTTATTACTCAAGAAAGAAAAATTGAAATTCTTAATTAAAGGATGAGATTAATTCAGAAGTACTTTTTTTTAGAATATTATAACAGACAGAATTCCAGTGGTTGAATTTGGGAACGTCCGATAAACTTTGATCTTATCTATGATACAAATATATCAAGATAAATAATACAACCCGGTCCTTATATTTTTTATGACCTTCGAGGAGCCGTATGAGGTAAAAATCTCACGTACAGTTCTGTAATAGCGATGGCAGCAGTGATGTTATTACCGACTATGATTGTCTAATAGTTCAAGTACAGTTGATATAGTTGAGGCACAATCCAAATATGGGGTTTGGGGGTGGAATTTGTGGCGTCAACCTATAGGGTTTATTATTTTTTTAATTTCTTCCCTAGCAGAATGTGAGAGATTGCCTTTTGATTTACCAGAAGCAGAAGAAGAATTAGTAGCGGGTTATCAAACCGAATATTCAGGTATCAAATTTGGGTTATTTTATGTTGCTTCCTATTTAAACTTATTAGTTTCTTCATTATTTGTAACAGTTCTTTACTTGGGCGGTTGGAATTTCTCTATTCCGTACATATTCGTTCCTGAGCTATTTGAAATAAATAAAGTAAGTGGAATCTTTGAAGCAATAATTGGTATCTTTATTACATTGGTTAAAACTTATTTATTCTTGTTCATTCCTATTACAACAAGATGGACTTTACCTAGACTAAGAATGGACCAACTGTTAAATCTCGGATGGAAATTTCTTTTACCTATTTCTCTCGGTAATTTATTATTAACAACCTCTTCCCAACTCTTTTCACTATAAATAAATCACTATAAATAAAAAAAAAAAGAATACTTTTCTATATCTATAACTTGTCTCAAACAAGAGAAAGAAACAAACATAAAATTCTGCATAAATATTTACAATATGCTCCCTATGGTAACTGGTCTCATGAATTATGGTCAACAAACTATACGAGCTGCAAGGTACATTGGTCAAAGTTTCATGATCACCTTATCCCACGCAAATCGTTTACCTGTAACGATTCAATATCCTTATGAAAAATTAATCGCATCCGAACGTTTCCGCGGCCGAATCCATTTTGAATTTGATAAATGCATTGCTTGTGAAGTATGTGTTCGTGTATGTCCTATAGATCTACCTGTTGTTGATTGGAAATTGGAAACCGATATTCGAAAGAAACAGCTGCTTAATTACAGTATTGATTTCGGAATCTGTATATTTTGTGGAAACTGTGTTGAGTATTGTCCAACAAATTGTTTATCAATGACTGAAGAATATGAGCTTTCTACTTATGATCGGCACGAATTAAGTTATAATCAAATTACTTTAGGTCGTTTACCAATGTCAGTAATTGACGATTATACAATTCGAACAATTTTGAATTCGCCTCAAAAAAATGAGTAAACCTCCCGCGACTTCAAAATTGATTAAAGAATAATTTTGAATTACTAAAATTACTAAACTAGAATTGCGTTTTGATCTAATCTAAAGGGAGGGAACTGGAATGGCGTTTTTCTTTCATTTTATTCAGTCAATAATTACAAATACCAACTATTGATTAAACTGCTTGATGAGAATAGCATCACAGCTTAATTTGGATTGAAAATCTATTAATATATCCCTAATTCTATTCATAATTATTTCGAAATTTGAATTTAGAGTGTCGAATTATCCTTTTCCCGAAAGAATGAAATTAGTCCAATAGTTTTACTTTTACCTACAGTAATTTATTTTTACCTACAGTAATTTATATCCCTTAGGGTTTAATCTAATTAGGAATCAAATATAATTAAGTTTTTCCCGGTCGGACCAATAAAGTCATGAAAAAACAATTCGATTTTTTATCTTTTATTTTCCCGTACAATGGATTTACCTGGACCAATACATGATTTTCTTTTAATCTTTTTCGGATTAGGTCTTATATTAGGGGGTCTGGGAGTAGTATTATTTACCAACCCAATTTTTTCTGCCTTTTCGTTGGGATTCGTTTTTGTTTGTATATCCTTATTCTATATTTTATCAAACTCTCATTTTGTAGCTGCTACACAGCTCCTTATTTATGTAGGAGCTATAAATGTTTTAATTATATTCGCTGTGATGTTCATGAATGGTTCAGAAGATTACAAGGATTTTAATCTTGTCACTGTTGGGGATGGGGTTACTTCCTTAGTTTGTACAAGTATTTTTGTTTCATTAATTACTATTATTCCAGATACGTCGTGGTACCGGATTATTTGGACTACAAGAGCCAATCAGATTCTAGAGCAAGATTTGATAAGTAATGTTCAACAAATTGGCATTGGAATTCATTTATCAACAGATTTTTTTCTTCCATTTGAATTCATTTCAATAATTCTTTTAGTTGCTTTGATAGGTGCGATTGCTGTGGCTCGTCAATAATAAATCCTTCGAATTAGCAATCGCAATTCAAATTAAACTTTTGAAAGGTTCTTCATGGATAAATTCTTTTATTTGATTTATTATCAATATATTTATTTCTTTTTTACTTGTGACATTCTTATTCTAGTCAATCTAACCTGGTGATGTTGAATTGTTGTTCATATTGAAATAAAGCGAAATTGAGATGATAAGGAGTTGTTCGATGATGCTCGAACATGTACTTGTTTTGAGTGCCTATTTATTTTCTATTGGTATTTATGGATTGATCACGAGTCGAAATATGGTTAGAGCCCTTATGTGTCTTGAACTTATACTGAATGCAGTTAATATAAATTTCATAACATTTTCTGATTTTTTTGATAATCGTCAATTAAAAGGAAATATTTTCTCAATTTTTGTTATAGCCATTGCAGCCGCGGAAGCAGCTATTGGGTTGGCTATTGTTTCGTCAATTTATCGTAACAGAAAATCAATCCGTATCAATCAATCGAATTTATTGAATAAATAGTATTAATTATATAAAATAGAATATTTATATTTATCAAGTCGAATTGATGAATATGATAATAACATACTGATTATGTTTGTTAAAACGTATAAAATTAAAGTACCTTGGCTCTATTTCCATCTTATGAATCGATTCTAAATTGAATAGAAAAATTTTGGTAAATCATTGATTCATCTGGTGTTTAAATATATGATTCATTTCGAAAATTACTAGATTGAAAATTTATGGTGTTCAAAAAAAATTGATAGATCCAATGTCACATTCAGTAAAGATTTATGATACGTGTATAGGGTGTACTCAATGTGTCCGAGCCTGCCCCACAGATGTATTAGAAATGATACCTTGGGACGGATGTAAAGCTAAGCAAATCGCTTCTGCTCCAAGAACGGAGGACTGTGTCGGTTGTAAGAGATGTGAATCCGCCTGTCCAACGGATTTTTTGAGTATTAGAGTTTATTTATGGCATGAAACAACTCGAAGCATGGGTCTAGCTTATTAATACTTTCTACAAAAACCCACTTGAATACATTTGATTTTTTGTTTATCGACAAAAACCCGTACTCTAAAATATATATTTTAGAGTACGGGTTTTTCTGACTCAAGTCTATCTTGTCTTTACCACGAATTCTTTTCCTTGGTTAACAATATTTGTAGGTTTACCGATATCTGCGGGTTCTTTAATGTTCTTTTTCCCACATAAAGGAAATAAGGTAATTAGGCAGTATACTATATACATTTCTATATTAGAACTTCTTTTAATGACCTATACATTTTCTTATTATTTCCAATTGGAGGATCCCTTAATCCAATTGACAGAGGATTATAAATGGATCAATTTTTTTGATTTTTACTGGAGATTAGGAATAGATGGACTTTCTCTAGGACCTATTTTACTGACAGGATTTATCACCACTTTAGCTACTTTAGCGGCTTGGCCAGTTACTCGTAATTCCAGATTATTCTATTTTTTGATGTTAGCAATGTATAGTGGTCAAATAGGATTATTTTCTTCTCAAGATCTTTTACTTTTTTTTATCATGTGGGAGTTAGAATTAATTCCCGTTTATCTAGTTCTATCTATGTGGGGGGGAAAGAAACGCCTGTATTCGGCTACAAAGTTTATTTTGTATACTGCAGGAAGCTCTGTTTTTTTATTAATAGGAGCTTTAGGTATCGCTTTATATGGTTCCAATGAACCAACATTTAATTTGGAAACATTAGCCAATCAATCATATCCTGTAGCTTTGGAAATAGTATTATATATTGGATTTCTTATTACTTTTGCTGTTAAATTGCCGATTATGCCCTTCCATACATGGTTGCCAGATACGCATGGGGAAGCACATTACAGTACTTGTATGCTTTTAGCCGGAATCCTATTAAAAATGGGGGCGTATGGGTTGATTCGAATCAATATGGAATTATTGCCCCACGCTCATTCTATATTTTCTCCATGGTTGATAATAATAGGCGCAATGCAAATAATCTATGCAGCTTCAACATCTTCTGGTCAACGAAATTTAAAAAAAAGAATAGCTTACTCTTCGGTATCTCATATGGGTTTTATAATTATAGGAATTTACTCTATAAGTGATATGGGACTCAATGGAGCCATTTTACAAATAATATCACATGGATTTATTGGCGCTGCACTTTTTTTCTTGACAGGAACGAGTTTTGATCGAATACGTCTTGCTTATCTTGACGAAATGGGCGGAATGGCTACCCCAATGCCAAAAATATTTACGATGTTCAATATCTTATCATTAGCCTCCCTTGCATTGCCAGGTATGAGCGGTTTTTTTGCGGAATTGATAGTTTTTTTTTGGAATAATTACCGACCAAAAATATCTTTTAATACCAAAAATACTAATTACTTTTATAATGGCAGTTGGAATGATATTAACTCCTATTTATTTATTATCTATCTTACGCCAGATGTTCTATGGATACAAGCAGTTTAATACCCCAAACTCTTATTTTTTTGATTCTGGACCGCGCGAGTTATTTGTTTTGATTGCTATCCTTTTTCCTGTAATGGGTATTGGTATTTATCCGGATTTCGTTCTCTCATTATCAGTTGACAAAGTAGAAGCTATTCTATCTCATTTTTTTTATAGGTAATAGGTAATTTTTATAAAGGTAATTTTTATAAAATAAAATAAAAAATCAAAAACTAATCTTATGCTTTTTTTTTTTTTTATTTTAAATTGTTATAAAGTTATAAATAAAAGAAACTTTCTTTTTATTCTCTTAAATTTAAGTAAAAAAAAAAGAAATTGTAAACCGATATGTTTGGCATTTGTGAGAACTTTTTGAATCAAATAATATAGTGATTCAAAAGGTTCTCATTCGCAATAGGTTATCCGAAGTTTCCGTTTCTTATATATATGTACTATATATGTACTACGCTAGCCTATGATTGTATTCGTCAGACTCTTGCTTCAATTCAATTAAATGTTAATGTGAATGAACCATAACTATGTAACCCTATTCCTAATAAATTAACTCCGAAATAGCATATCCAAATTATAAGAAAGCCGATAGACGCAACAATTGCGGAATTTAAACCGTCAATTTTTTTTTTGTTCGAGTATGGAAATAAATGGCGAATATAATCCAGGTAATAAATGCCCAAGTTTCCTTTGGGTCCCAATTCCAATATGATCCCCATGCTTCATTAGCCCAGACTGCTCCCGAAAGAATACCTATGGTTAAAAAAATAAACCCTATACTAATAATACGATAACCCCAATGGTCTAATTGTTGAATCAATTGAAACCTGTAATAATTCCTAGAAGAAAAAAAAGAAGTATTTCTTAAAACATTACTTCTTTCCGTCATGTATTGGACCTCGTCAAAAGAAAAGGAATCATTTCCTAAATCATTGCTTTTATCAAAAATTTTTATGACTTTTTGAAATGTAATTACTAGAAGTGCTACTGATAGTAATGATCCACATAAAAGAGCAGCATATCCCAATATCATCATACTCACATGCATCATTAACCACTGGGATTGAAGAGCAGGGACTAAGATTTCAGATTGATGCATGTTAGTTAAAAGCCCCGAAGTAGCAAAGCCTTGGGTAAACAAAGTACTTGGTAGTATTATTGTGTTTAAATAATTTTTATGCCTTTTACAATACGGAATTATATGAATAATCGAGAAACCCCATGAAAGAAAAAGTAATGATTCATATAAATTACTTAATGGTAAATGTCCCAAATAAATCCAACGAATAACTAATAATCCTGTTATACAGAAAAACGTAGTTATCATGCCCTTTTCTGACGAATCATATAGTCTTACGAATTCATCGACTAATAAATTTATCAAATGAATTGTAATTACAATTGAAACAACCGAAAAAGATATATGAGTTAATATATGTTCTAGAGTCGAAAATATCATAAAAATTTTTAACTTAAAAAAGACTTAACAAAGGGGGCCCTCAATTCTATGGAATTGAAATCAAGAATTGAATTCATTATAGGATTTTTTGTATCCTTTTGAAAAGGAAAATTAAAACATGTTATGCCGCCACTCGGACTCGAACCGAGATGCTCTAGCACTGCTTCCTAAGAGCAGCGTGTCTACCGATTTCACCATAGCGGCTTGCTCGAAATCATAATAACCGATTTTTATTCAATCGTCGATCTTGAAAGCTTCAATTTAATGCAATATTTTACTGTATTAGGAAACCATAAAACATCTAAATTAATGAAGAAAAATTCGTTTACGTTTAATTAAAGAGGTATTTAATTAAAGAGGTATTTGAACGTTCCTATAAGATAGGATAAAAATCCTTATTATTATTATTAGTTATTGTGTTAATTTTAGTTAACTTATCAATGGTGTTTAGTTAACTTTAACTTACCAATGGTGTTTTTTTTTTAGTTTATACTCTTCTCTTATACAAAGAACCTCCCATACTCTATATAAATAAATAGGTATATAAATAAATAGGTCTGACTTCGGAAAAAGGAAAAAAAAAAAATAGAATTTTTTTTATGGTTATGGATTACAATTTCAGCACTACATTTAAGAGATTTATAGAAATATTTTATTGTATTAATTTTTGGTGTTGCAATGTATCGAGAATTTCTGGTATGATTTGGTAACCCAATTGGGTATTGATCTGGGCGTAGCATAGAACCAAAAAATGTCGAGTTTTGTCTCAAATAAAGAATCTTATTTAATTTAATATATACCTTGATCCCTCCTCCAGGCCAAGCATATGATCTAAAACTGAAATAGATCATTCAAAATTGATCCATATTTTCTCTATATAATCCATATTTTCTCTATATAATCCATATTTTCTCTATATAGAGAAAATATGCAAGGTAATTTTATTAATTAAATTGGATTAAAATAAAAGTGAGGAAGGATTTATTCTATATTTATTCTATATAGTATTTATTCTATATAGTGAGTTAGAATAATAATTCTTAAGAAAATTACAAAATAAGGTTGAAAATCCATTATTTTTGACTAAAGATCCTAGTAGATATGCTCTTTTTTATTCGACATATGATAATTCTACATATGATACGATAAAAATGAAATGAGTTCAATTTAATATTGATTAATTCAAAACATTCAAGAATAAACTTCTTTTTTCTATTTTATATTTATTCTTTTATATTTATTAAAAATTAATTTTATTTGAAATTATATTAATTCTATTTTAAATTATATTTATTAAAAATTAGTTATATCTTTTTATATTTATTAATAATTATTTAAATAACTATTTATTAATTTTATTAATAATTTTTTAATTATTATTTTAATTATTATAAACAATAATATGATAAACAATAAACTAACCAATAATAAACTAACCAATAAACTAAACAATAAACAAAAAAACTAAAACTTTCCTTACGTCAAAGGGAGTTAGATTATTCCACCGTTTGATTTTTTATTTGTCGCACAAAAAAACTTTTTGAATTATTAGTAGAAAGAGATTTTGCTAACGAAAAAGCTTTCAAGGCTGCCCAATATCCCTTTCTTTTCCAAATATTTTTTCGAATACGCTTTTTGGATAGAGAAGTACGCTTTTTTGGAACTGCCATTTCAAGAATGAAGAAATTATTTCTTATAGTTGGATGTGAAAGACATCTATTGTTCAAAAAAAAATTGTTCTTTAAGTATTTTATTCATTATCTATCGATTTTTTTTTTCCCAAGTCGATTCGGTTTAAAAGTCTATTCTGTTTATAAAAAAGTCTGTCTGCTTACATTTCGATTTCTATTTCTTTCCTTTTTCATCCTATTCTATTTATACGTGTAATAAACTCCATCAAAGAGTTTCAGAACTTAAATCCTATTTATCCTAATAAAAAACTTTAATCTTTTTTTTTTCGAGTAAGTAGTCAAGCTCCAAGAAAAAGTATACCTAATTGAAATTTCATTTTCAAACTCAAATGAAACTATTAATGAGTTTGTTAAAAAAATATAGGATTTATAAATATAGGATTTATAAATATAGGATTTATAAAGGATATCCTATATAAAAAATTTTACTAATTTTTTCTTTTTATCCTATGTAAAGGTCAAATGTCAAATCAAATATCATAGTATTTTTTATAAACATAATGAATACAAGACCATAAATCAATCCCCAAATGTACTAATTAATGATTCGGAATAAAGCAATTAAAAAAAAAAATTATCTTTTTTCTTATTCTTATTAAAAATCAAATACTAATTTTGCTATAATTCTTTATCCTTTTTCTATGTATTATATTTTTTTCTATGTATTATTATATATATATAAATTTTTTTTTCAATCTATAACTAATAATTCTATAAATAATAATTGAAATTTTCATTTTTTTTAGAATAAATATCTTTTCCCTAGTATTTTGGTTATATCATTTGACCACTTCTGACTTCTTGGTTTGAATATGTGAAGTATTTGAAAAAGATTTAGAATAATTAAGAATAGAAAAGTGTATTTAAGTTTTGTATCTTTCTTTTTTATTATTCGTTTTTTTTTTTTATTAACTGACTCCTTTAAATTTTGAAATTTTAAAAATTAATAAATTAAAAAGAAAAAAGCCGATAACGCTAAATCAGAAACAAGAAACAATTAATTATTAATTAAAACTAATAAGATCTTTTTATGGAACATACATATCAATATTCATGGATCATATCTTTTGTTACACTTCCAGTCCCTATGGTAATAGGAGCGGGACTTCTACTTTTTCCGACAGCAACAAAAAAACTTCGTCGTATGTGGGCTTTTCCAAGTGTTTTATTGTTAAGTATAGTTATGATTTTTTCGATAGATTTGTCTATTCAACAAATCAATAACAGTTCTATCTATCAATATGTATGGTCTTGGACCATCAATAATGATTTTTCTTTAGAGTTCGGACACTTGATCGACCCACTTACATCTATTTTGTCAATATTAATTACTACAGTTGGAACTTTGGTTCTTCTTTATAGTGACAATTATATGGCTCATGATCAAAGTTATTTGAGATTTTTTGCTTATATGATTTTTTTCAATACTTCAATGGTGGGATTAGTTACTAGTTCGAATTTGATACAAATTTATATTTTTTGGGAATTGGTTGGAATGTGTTCTTATTTATTAATAGGGTTTTGGTTCACACGACCTATTGCCTCGAATGCTTGTCAAAAGGCATTTGTAACTAATCGTGTAGGGGACTTTGGCTTATTATTAGGAATTTTAGGTCTTTATTGGGTAACGGGCAGTTTCGAATTTCGGGATTTGTTCGAAATTTTCAATAACTTGATTGATAATAATGAGGTTAATTTTTTATTTGTTATTTTGTGTGCCTTTCTATTATTTTCCGGCGCAATTGCTAAATCGGCACAATTCCCCCTTCATGTATGGTTACCAGATGCCATGGAAGGACCTACTCCTATTTCGGCTCTGATACATGCTGCTACTATGGTAGCAGCAGGAATTTTTCTGGTAGCTCGACTTCTTCCTCTTTTTGTAATCATACCTTATATAATGAATCTAATAGCTTTAATAAGTATAATAACAGTACTATTAGGAGCGACTTTAGCTATCGCTCAAAAAGATATTAAGCGAAGTTTAGCCTATTCTACAATGTCTCAATTGGGTTATATGATGCTAGCTCTAGGTATGGGTTCGTATCGAGTCGCTTTATTTCATTTGATTACTCATGCCTATTCGAAAGCATTGTTGTTTTTAGGATCTGGATCCATTATTCATTCAATGGAAGCTATTGTTGGTTATTCTCCAGATAATAGTCAAAATATGGTTCTTATGGGTGGTTTAACAAAACATGTTCCAATTACAAAAACGGCTTTTCTTTTAGGAACCCTTTCCCTTTGTGGTATTCCACCCCTCGCTTGTTTTTGGTCCAAAGATGAAATTCTTAATGATAGTTGGTTGTATTCGCCGATTTTCGCAATAATAGCTTGTTTTACAGCAGGATTAACTGCATTTTATATGTTTCGGATCTATTTACTTACTTTTGAAGGACATTTAAATGTTCATTTTCAAAATTACAATGGTAAAAAAAATAGTTCATTCTATTCAATATCTCCATGGGGTAAAAAAAGAGAAAAAATGCTTAAAAAAGAATTTCATTTATTATCTTTATTACCAATGAATAGTAATGAAAGGGTTTCTTGGAAAAAGACATATCAAATTGATGGTAATGTAAGAAATATAACACAATCCTTTATTATTATTAATTATTTTGGCCCTAAAAGAATTTTTTCCTATCCCCATGAATCGGATAATACTATGTTATTTCCTATGTTTGTCTTGGTAATATTTACTTTGTTTATTGGAGCCCTCGGAATTCCTTTTACTGCATTTAATCAAGAAGGAATTGATTTGGACATATTATCTAAAATGTTAACCCCGTTTTTAAATCTTCTGCATCAAAATAATACAAATAATTATGTGGATTGGTATGAATTTGCAACAAACGCGACTGTTTCCGTCAGTATAGCATATTTCGGAATATTTTTAGCATCTTTGTTATATAAGCCCGTTTATTCATCATTAAAAAATTTGAACTTCTTGAATTTGTTTACTAAAAAAGGTCCTAAAAGAATTGTTTGGGACAAAATAATAAATGTGATATATGATTGGTCTTATAATCGTGGTTACATAGATGTTTTTTATGCAATATCTTTAACTGGCGGTATACGAAGATTAGCTGAATTAAATCATTTTTTTGATAGACGAGGAATTGATGGAATTACAAATGGAGTCGGTCTTACAAGTCTTTTTATAGGGGAAGGTATAAAATATGTAGGAGGGGGACGCATTTCTGCTTACCTTTTATTGTTTTTATTTTATGTGTTAATCTTTTTATTAATTTATTACTATTAATTTATTTCTATTTAATTTATTTCTATAGAGAATGAGAGTTTGTCTGTTTTTTCAGTTGTGACTAGGGAAATTTTT
>JAGSHU010000108.1:0-19358 GCA_021533255.1 Ceriops tagal | reverse complement strand
AATTATTAAAATAAAATAAAATATCTTTTATTGTAAAAATAAAAAAATAATAAAAAATATTTTAAAAAATAATTAATTTATTGAGTTTACATCAATCAAAATTACAATAAATCTACCATTTATTTTTTTCTTTTCTCAGTCTATTTTAACATATATATTGGGACTACTTCATATACTTATGTTATTATCTATGAGTGTCTTAAATCTTTGCTGCTGCTGTCTTGTCTTATTCCCCGGATATATTGTTGGAATAGTTGCATTGTCTAGGGATGCTTTTGACAGCTTGTATATTTTATTTTGTGAGGTGGTTGTAGGGTCTATATATATTTTATTTTGTGCGGTGGTTGGGGTCTATATAAGAACTTCCGGGGTTTGTAATTTTGTGCTCGTAGCTCCCTCTTAATTAATGTGATCTAACTCTTAAAAAAAAAAGTTATTATCAATGAGAAAATGGTTTTATAAATTGGTTCACATATTAATTATAATAGTCTAGAAGATATTTATGATATTTTAGTAAAATGTAAGTGTATTATCTTATATGTTATTTTTACTTTTTTACAAATGTACAAATTTATTTGGCCTTACATATATCTATGATGTAATGTCATATGCAAGAAATTGTGAATATTAACTAAAAATATACTCTCACATTTTTTGATTATTTATTTGGTTAATTTTTTAATATTTTCTTAAAATTTATATTGTAATTTTAAAAAATAAACATTAAAATTATGATTCATATTATATTTTTTTCATAATTTTAAATAAAATATTTTAACTAAATATATGATTTATTTTATATTCAATAATATATATATAGATTTAAAATATTATTGTTTATTATTATCACCAAGATAAGAATTTTAAATTTTTTATCTCTTTTTTTTCTTTAATTTTTTATCTCTCTTTTTTATCTTTATTTTTCTCTTCAATCTATTTATCCCCTCTTTCTTTCTTCCTCTCTCTCTCCCCTTTCTTATCCATCTCTATTTTGTTAGATCTTTATTCCTCTCTCTTTTATGTTTTTCTCTTTTTCATTTCTCTCACTCTCTCTATTCCATCTCTCTGATTCTCTCTATCTCTTAATCTCTTTTCCTTTTTCTCTCTTTCTTCTAATTCTATCAATGACTTTCATCTTTCTATATTTCTTCATCTTGATTTCTCTTCCCTCTCTCTCTCTCTCTTTAATTTCTTTACTTTTTAAACACTTTTTTCTCTCTCTTTCTTTTTATCTTTCTTTGATTCTGTGTTGGGTTTCAATTAATCTTTCACAATTTATATTTTGTTTCATTATTATTTTTTCTTTCTTCTAACTCTATCTATATCTTTGATCTATTCATCACTCCTTCCATTTCTCTTTCCCTCTCTCTCTCTCTCTTTCTCTCTCTCTTCATGTCTTTCTTTTACCTCACTCTTTGTCCTTTCTTTATTTCTCTTTCATCTCTCTCTCCCTTAAAGAATTCCCTCTGTCTTTTCTTTTTATATTTCTCTCTTTCATCTCTTTATTCCAACTTTAGTAAAGATAAATAAAATAGAGTGATTAAAGAGAGAAGAAGAAAGATATTAAATATAAATAAAGATGGAAAAAATGTAAGATATAAGAGGAAAAAAAGGAGATTAAAAGATGTTAAAGAGATAAAATAGAGAAAGTGAGAGAGGTAGTGACATAAAAAAAAAAAAACAATAGAGAGGGAGATGAAAGTGACATAAGGTTGATAAAGATAAAGTAAAAAAGAAATGGAAAGAGAGATAAAGATAAGTAAAAAAGAAATGGACTTTGGTTATTAAAAATTGTGGTGATGACAATATTAACTTATTAATAGATTGTACAATGAAAATTAAACTCATAACCAACATGTTCTAGGTTCTTATTGATTCTTCACTTGTTTCATCCTATTATATTTATTTTATTAGATTAATCAATCAACTAGAAGCAAATTTTGGTTTTGGCATCAAAGTTGGACAGTGTCTTTGTCCACATAATAGCTTACAAGAAAAGTTATTAGTTCCTACTAAAAAATACTAATTATTCTTAGTATGTGTACATTTGGTATTGAATATGTTAATTTTTTGTTGTCAACTTAAAGGTAAATTTTTTATAAGTAGATTAATTTAATGTAAAACATATTTTAAAAAATTATTTTCTATCATTCTATAAATTATATTATAATTATTATTTTGTAATTTATTTATTTATTTTAAAATAATTTAATCTAATTCATATTTATAACTAAGATTATTCTAAAATGCTAAATTATCAAGAATTTCTTATCAGACAAATATTTAATAACTTGATTTAATTTTTTTACTTAGCTACTAAATATTTTCTCATTTTGTTATAAGCTTTTATTATAAATATAGCTTAAGTTTCTTTTTGTAACTAAGTATTGATCAAGTTAATTTAGTTATAAAATATAAATAAAATTATTCTACTTTAAGAGATATTTTATTTTTTTTATAAATTGTAATTTTTTTTTAAAATTTAATCAATTGTTAATCTTTATTTTACTATTTATGTCTTTTTGTTCAGCATTATATTGGTTAAAAATTTAATGTTCTCCTCCATATCGAAGGGTCCACCTGATATAGTTACAAAATCAAGCCCATTTGACTATGCAAAGAGTGTTAATTGCATGATTCGAAGAGCGAAGAGATTCCATGGCCTCCTATCACTCTTAATTTTGGGCCCAAGCATCCAAATATATTTGTGAGTCGTTAGAAATCTTTCTGGGATAAGTTCACCATTATATGACCACAAGCTGGCTGCGACGAGTCTTCCAGAGGTTGACAAGAAGTCTCGTGCCTGTTGCAATATGGTAACCTCCTAAGATGCATGCTTCCATGCACTAGTAGGACACAGAGAAAGGCTAAATTTTTTTTAATTGTCTCATAAAAAAATCTATTTATGAAATATTTTTAATAACTTTTTATATTATTTTTATTTTTTGAATCTATTAATTATTATTTTATTAATTATTTTATAACTTACTCTTACTAATTATAATCTTTGGTTGTGTCCCAGATGTAAATCAAATTGTTCAAAGTCTTATTCTTCTACTTGCCTTTGGTTGCCTAGGTGTCTAACTCATTTTGGGCCCTTTTGGGAGAGTCATTTTTTGATGGACCTGGTCTTGCATGGATTTTGTGAAATAAGGCTGCATTGTGATTATATCCACCAGATTATGGGAGCTAAACTAATTATACAGGTGAAACAATTAATTATGGACAAAAATAATAGAACAGACCAATTTCAAGAATATACGAATTTATGCCATTTGGTTTTTCAGATTACTTTCAAGGTAGAAATCATCAAATAATATTTTATAAGTAACCGAAATTTACAAATTAGAGTCGAGTATGCTTTACTGCCTAAAATCACGCAAGTCCAAATCTTTCAGAAGAAACTTTCCCTTACTACTTGCTACTTTCACAAACTGTCTTTACAAAGTCTTGAGCACTGTGATTTGCTTTCAAAATACAATACTCGTGAAATTGGTTGGCTGTCGCTTCGGAAAACCTTGTGCTGATAGGGTTATTGCAAGGATTTTATTACATCGATAGTACTGCCTCATGTAAATTAGGAACACAACACAGAAACTCTTGTGTTTCACCTCGAGGCGAATTGGAAGCAGTCGGGTACAAGTAGAGAGTGGATCGAAAGCTCACAGTTTGACACTCGATCGTAGAGCCTGAAAGCAGGTTTGGTCCTTTTACCACTTATGTGCAATTGTGTCCACCAAGTGTACAACATGCTTGGAAAGCTCGTTAAGTTAAAGAGCACATAGAAGTACTCGGAAGAATTGTGACGTACAGATAAGTGGAATAAATATAAAAAAAAAAAAATACACAGTAAAATGTGTATCAATCATTCATGCAAATTTAATCGAATGCATATTTTATTATATTTAAGAATACACACACAGAAGAATTGCGATGTACAGATAAGTAGAATAAATGTACAAGAAAATGATAAAAGTTGTATCTATCATTCATGCAAATTTAATCGAATTCATATTTTATTATATTTAAGAATATGTATACATAAAATGAAGTGCATGCACCTGTTTGTACATTTTTTTTAAAAAAAAAAAAAACAAAGCATGTGAAACTTACGTGGGCCACCCACCTATTCGACTGTCGCAGGGCCCGCTCATGTAAAGTTTCCATTACTTTAAGTGATGTATATGCACCTAAAATACCAAAGGTTTTTTTGTTTTTTTTTCATTCTTCTTCCTATGTAAGCATCAATTCAAGATATCAACCTTCTTGACTTTTGGGTGCAAAAAACAACTTGTACACAAGATTTGCAAGTTAAGTAAAATGAGTTGGCAAGGGCTTTAATTTCAAGTTATTAAATGAATTGTACTAGATAATTATTATTTTAAATATTGATTAACTAAATTCTAACTTAGTGCGGGCTTGAATGTTTGTAAAAACTTAATTTGACCTAAAAGTAGAGAGCTGTATCCTGAAATCCCACCATTGCATCTATTTAATAAGCTTCTTAGTTGTTTCATGAAGAATCTTTCAGGCATTGTAAGTTCATTACTCATTTAACCTCAATTGCACTCATTATTAGGCATAAGACTAAATCCCTCTTAACCTTCTGAATTGTAAGTGTAAGTGGAGAGGAATTTCCCCTAACTTATAATTAGCCTAACTGAAAATGTCTCTTCATTTTGATCTTATAATATAAAGAGGGGAAGGCTTTTCTTTCCTTTAACCTAATATAATATATGATTTATTACATTATCTAATATTATACAAGGTGAATGGTGTCCATATGCATATCATAACAATCTGCTCAGCATTATGCATAATTACTTAAACATGCATATTTTAAAGTTTATAATTAAATTTTTCTTGCCTTAGATGGAAGGGTGTAGTTTTTAAATGGCTTGTGTAATGATAAAACAAGTGCTTGTAAAAAGATTTCTTAAAGGGTAATTGCCAATTATATCTACAACAAGATTTAATTTCCTAATGTAATTAAAAACATAACCTTTTTCCTAATGAAAGCACATGATGATCATTGTAGGTGGTATGGGATCAATCACACACTTCCTATGAGTGTGTATGGTTTAAACTATTTTTAAAAGGAAAAGTAATGATAGGGAAAATTATCCTACTACTAGACTAACTCTAAGCAATGCATCTTGACATCCAATCGTATGAAATGGGCAAACTCTAACTCCTATACTACAAAGCTATAACAAGTCTCTCTTATCTGCCTAAGGTTTTTCACATCCCAAAACTTAAGGATCTTGAGTCCAATTTTGAAGAGGAAGAAGATGGCCTTCTTAAGGCATTAGGGACTAGCCATGTCAATAATGAACAAAATTTCTCTCCACCTAATCTTATAAACATCTTGTCAATGGCATTAGTGGAAACCATTGCCAAGGAAGATTTTTAAAAGCATGGTATCTTCTTGATATACAAGTTGTAAAACTCTTCCTCAAGTGTTATGAAATTGCCAATGCTGTTTGCAAGTTCACAGATTGGCATGCTTAATATCCATTCATCAACTACTTTTTCATTCCTCTAAAGCACTTTAACAACTTCCCTAAGGAGGATCTCTATTTGCTTATATACATTACCAAAAGTACACTGTTAATATACTAATATATTGATTATAGGTCAATGCTTTTATAAGATACTAGAGCAAAATTTATGGGCTTGATCTTCATTATCTAAATGGTTCAAACTCTTTAGCTTCCTCATGGAGTGAAGGAATAACATCGGCAGTCCTAAGGATCCTTCATTCATCTTTAGATTTTCCATCTCCTCTTATATGTGTAGGCCTAAAATAAGGAAACCTAGATGCCTTTTAGCCTGTTTACTTAGAAAAACATCCACTATGCTTCCAATGTTTTGGCTAATCCCTACACCTACCCAGTCTCTTGGAAAGATATCAAGACCATCTTTTATGAATGTAATGAGGTGAAGCAACATGCTCCTCCCTAAGCTCTTTTCCAACCAAACACTTATCATTATAATGAGTGCATTAACCTAGATAGTAAGGCACTTCCTTATCGTTATTTTTGTACTTGTGTCATCAACAACCTCACTATCATGCACAAATTGATCTAAACTCTAATGACTGGAAGGCTATTGCTAATAAATATAACCTAAGCAGTGATGACGAGCATTTTTTGTTGCGTTAGAAAAAAAAGGAAGGAACCTTGGTTATAGCAAAGTTTTGAATGAAAATAGGGATCTCCCCTTTTGTTCCTTATGTATTATTGCCATCAAATAAAATTGTTTAGTTATAAAGTCTTTTATGTGTGTGTTTAACCATTTTATGCACCAAGCATATCCTTTACAACCATTATAAATGTAATTGCTTTTTCTAACATGACCAAATGATAAAGGTACAATCTAACAAGTAATAAAGAACTCACAATTAGCGAAGAGTACAATCTTAACTTGATTTCATATGAGAAGAATAAAGAACAAAGTTAAAGAGTTAGCTAGCAATATGGATGAGATTTAAACCTTAATTAAGGAATTAAGGAGCAAATGCTACAAATAGCCTAAGCATTTACCAAAGAAAAGATGATCATAAGAGACATAATACCATAAGAAAGCTCTCAACCCACAGCCAGTGGTTTATTTCAAGCAACCCTAATGTTAGGAATTTCTTGAACCCTTTTATCTACTCTCAATTAGCCATGCATCTGTCTTTAGCACAACAAACAACAATAACAACATAATCATTGGGCACAAAAATATATGCATAAGATATCACTCAAGCACCTTACCTTGTTAATGCTATTACTCTCAAACTAAAAGATGAAATCACCAAAAGTGTAGAGCATTTTATAAAATAGAAGATCAATTTCTTAAAGGAGGATCTTAGAGCCATTAAAGGAGACAATATTCACACTCTCTTGAGTGCATCAAATCTTTATTTGGTTCAGAACATAATCCTCCCACCAAAATTTAAGGTTATGAAGTTCGTAATGTATGAAGGCATAGGACCAACTACAACCACTTAACCATATAAATTTAAAAGATGGTAACATATGCTCATAACCAAAAGCTCTTGATGCATTGCTTCTAAGATAGCCTGACTAGTGTGGCCTCCTTTAGTACATCACATAGGACTGAAAAATATTAAAACTTGAAAAAAGCTAACAATTGCTTTAAAGGCTAGGTTTAAATATATTTTTGAGCTAAGACCTATTATGATGGATTTTCAGGCCATGGAAAAGAAGCCCAAAGAGGCTTTCAAGCAATATGTGAAGTTCCCAACTTCTCCCTGGGATCTACTAGTTTGTGATACTGAGAGCGGGGAGTGAATCAATATCACCACAATTTGCAATTCGCAATTCGTAGGTAAGTGAACAACTTCAACCTCTTCTTAAAAGCGAACTCTTTCTCAGACTCGACTAAGGTAGATATATTGCTACCTATTAATCATAATAGTCCCCAAAGTCACTTTTCAGACACCTTGCCTAATAGACAATTCGGATGTTCTTGTTTAGGTCTTCGTTAGGTTATGGGTTGACTGATACTTTAATTTCGTTCACAACTCAATTCAAAACACAAAACGTAAAGCAAATTAAGGACACATGAGATTTACGTGGTTCCGTCAACGTGACGTACATCCACGGTGGTAGGGACTCTTCCTCACCGAGACTATCCACTATACTTGAGAATTCCAGTTACAATGGATGTCTTAGTCCTCTGCTCCTTTCACTATTGCAATTACTAAGGAAGTACAATACAAAGAGTGTTACTTACTATGTCTACCCTTCTTTTAGCTTGTCTTGCCTTTGTTGAATTGAAAGGTTGCTCCACTGCCGCTTAAAAGTTCACTGCAATGCTCTCTAACCTTTCTTGAAGAAATCTGGAAATACGTTGAGTTCTTTCAATGCTTTGCCGAATTCCTTCTCTAGGTTGTCTCACATAGCTCCTGCTTTCACCGTCTCATGGTCTCACCCGTCTCCTTGTCTCATGGCTCGCCTTACGTTTCTGGTTTGCCGTTCTACGTCTCATGGCCTGCCTCACGTTTCTGGTTTGGCGTTACACGTCTCACGCACATTTCTAGTTTGCACCCTTTGCTGGTCACACGCCTCACGCATGCTTCTGGTTTGGCGTTTCACGTCCCACGTAAGTTTCTGGTTTGCACGCCTTGCTGGTCATACACCTCACCACCGTTTCTGGTTTGCACTTGTCCGTTTCACACCTCCGAATAGCTTGGTTTTCTATCCCGGTGGTCTCCTCTTTCAAGGTTTCTCCTCTCTTCCCTTATGAACGGTGTGCTGTCTTCTCTCTTACGTGAGTCACACGGTTTTCTCCAGCCGTCACATGGTTTCCCTTGCTGTCCAAGGTATCCCTTGGTGTTATCTCCTTTTGCCGTGTGTTGTCTCCTTGTCGTGCTGTCTCCTAGCCGTCCACCTTGCTTTGGCTGTCCACTCTTGGTTGGCCATTCTCCTCCTTACTGTCCACACCTATTTGGCCATTCACCTCTTTGCTTAGCTATGTAGGTTGGTTGGCTGAATAGGGTTTTCTCTCTTGCAAGGTTATGTTTGCCGTTGGTTGCACTTGGTTTGCCAAGAGTTCTCCTTTGGCCGTGTAGGGTTGTTTGGCCGGTTGTCTCCTTGGACGGTTTCCCTCTTGTGTTGGCCAAATACCCTAGTTGTTTGGACAGTTTTCTCTCTTCTCTCTTCTCTCTTACCGTGTACCACTCTTTGTGTTTTTGCCGTGTAGAGTTTTGTTGAGTGATCCTCCCAATGTTTTTGTGTTTTTCCAGTTGTCTCTTCTGTTGGACAGATGCTTTGTGTTTTGGCCGGCTCTCTTTGGCTTTGAACAGTTTCTTTAGGTTTTGGCTGACTCCTCCTTATTGTTCACCCTAGTTTTGCTGTCTTCCCTTTCTCTCTCTCTTGACCTCTTGATTTCTTTTTCCAGCTCGACCATCTCTCCTCTTTCTCTCTCTCACGCCCTTTGTTCTTCGTTCAGCCCAGCCGTCTCTTCTTTCTCTCTTTTTGCCAACTGACTTTTTGTTTAGCTGTCCACCTTCAGCCGTCTTGTATTCTCTCTCCTTTTTCTCCTGTTCTACCGACGGTGGTCTTCCTCCCTTTTTGTTGTGTACTACTTTGGTCGGCTCCTTTACTTGGCTTAGTCTTCTTTCTTTGGTTGACCCTCTCCTTTGCCATTTTGGGTTTTATGTTTCTACCGTGCTCTCTTGTGTTTGCTGGTGGTGTCTGCTGTGTTTTCTCTCTTCGTCGTGCCACAGTTCTCTCCTTACCATGTTGTTCATTTGTCTCACACCGTCGCAGATCTATTGTCTGCTCTTCCAGTGGTGTTTCTCTCTTCGTCCGTTTCACGGTTCTCTCCTTTTTCTCTCTCTCTCGATGGTGATTTCTTTGTTGCCGTCATTGTATATTTCTTTTCTTTAATTTTGCCAACGACTTCTCTTTTCTTTTGCAGGTGGTGTTCTTCTGTGTAGAGTTTGGTGTTTTGTCGTGTATTCAATTGTGGTGGCCTTTCCCTAGTTTTGTCTTCCAATGGCCTTTATATACTCCTCCATGAAACCGTAATAGGGCTTACTTGCAGTGAATTTACTGTCTTGCCCTTCCATGTGGCTTTTATGATCTTGGCCCTCCATGTGACTTTTACCTTCTTGCCCTTCCATGTGGCTTTATTTTCTTGCACACTTAAACCTAGTTGACAATAATTATAACTCATACAAGGCTATGGGAACAACAATATGCATAATGATGGCATAACACGGTTGTCCATGTCCAACCTTCATTACTAGAAAAAAAAAAAAACTAATCTCCACTTTCTTTAGCATATTGAAAGCCCATTAGTACAAAAAGATGGTGGAAAGGATATAAATGTACTTTGCTAATCTAATGATCACTAGAGAAGGAATTAATGAGGGTATCTGTAAAGGTACCATGACCAAAAGAAAAGAAGGAGAGGTCTAAATGACCTCATATGATAGTCAATTAGGACCATAGTTCGTGCATTAGTCATTTAGCAACCTTGGGGGTCAATTTAACTATGAATAGTCATATCACAATATGATAACCCTATTTTCATATCAAAATTATCAATTATGACCTTCTTAGCCAAATATCCACATGCTAACACTTTTTAGCAATTAGGTTAACCCCCTAAGGCAATAAAAGAGAAGAATTGATCTTATACTAGTGCCTTATTCAAAGCTATTATCCTTGCTCATGCAAAATAAGTTAGTCATTATTATAATAAAAGAATAATAGAAATTGTCCTATCCTTATTATTATAATGCCAATGTCAAGTACAAATACTGTAATGGGCAAATTAGACTCTTAATGTAAAGTCCAAGAGTTAAGGGGCGAAGGATGGATTGACTTTTCAAAAGCCAAAAAGAAGTGTAATATCAGCATCAACCCTTTTCCTGATCACAAAGTGGTCAATTAAATTGAGTGCCTTAATAATGATTGCTAAAGACCAAATCCTAGCCTTTTTTTAAGTTGGTTTGATTAAAGTTAAGGCATTAGACTACAAATGCTTATCCTCTAAACATCAAAGAAAACACTTAAATTAGTAGTTGGGTGATAAGGGACACTCTAGTTTTGCTTGCAATTGATGTTGACTTCAGAGCATTAAGAAGGCTAAGTGGCATTCCAAAAGAGAGTGAAGCCCACCAAGTAGTTTACTTGGAGTTCTAATTTTGATTTATCAGGAATTTTAAGTTATTAAATGAGTTGTATTAGGTATTCGATGTTAAAGTAAATAAGAAAAAGAGAGAGAGAGAGAGAAATTGTCAAGTTGTTCCTTGAAGAAGGAAGTAATAATTGTTGCGATTGAAGCAAGACTTAAGGATTACAATGCTTAGTGATTCCAGAGACTAGTGTAGGCAACAAGATCATAAGGGAGTTGGTTGGTGAGAGCATTAAGGCAAAGGTTAAGAGCATGGAGGCTAATGAGATAAGAAAACACTTAAATTAGTAGCTAGGTAATAAAGGACATTCTAGTTTTGCTTGCAATGGATGTTGACTTTAGAGCACTAAGAAGGCTAAGTGGCATTCCAAAAGAGAGTGAAGCCTACCAAGTAGTTCACTTGGAGTTGTAATTTTGAGTTATTAAATAAGTTACATTAGGTATTGAATGTTGAAGTAATTGAGAGAGAGAGAGAGAGAGAGAGAGAAATTGTCAAGTTGTTCCTTAAAGAAGGAAGTAACGATTGTTGTGATTGAAGTGAGACTTAAGGATTACAATGCTTAGTGATTCCAAAGACTAATGTAGGCAACAAGATCATAAGAAAGTTGGCTGATGAGAGCATTGAGGCTACTGAGATAAGAAAACACTTAAATTAGTAGTTGGGTGATAAGGGACACTCTAGTATTGCTTATAATTAGGGGCACTAAAAAGGTTAAGTAGCACTCCAAAAGAGAGTGAAGCCTACCAAGTAGTTCACTAGGAGTTGTAATTTTGATTTATTAGGAATTTTGAGTTATTAAATCAGTTGTATTAGATATATTATTATTTTTACTTTAAGTTGACTAAATTTTAATTTGGCTTAGGTTTCAAACATTGTAAAAGCCCAATTTGGCCAAGAGTAATGGAGTATAAGAGGGGGCTACTAGGCACTTTTTGTTCTTTTATGTCAGTTTATTTTATATATAAGCATATTATGTATAAAATTCAACTATTTTAGTTAATGGAGGTAATGATAGATTATATTTACTATCAAAATATTTCATGTTGACTAAATCATTTTTTTATAAGAAAATGTCAAATAACATTTATGAAAACATACAAAATTAAAAAATTATTTACATATTAATCATTTTTTCAAAACAAATCAAAAAAGTTAAAATAAATTTTTGTTTCGTAGTTAAAATTTAATGTCTCACAAAATTAAATACATCAAAACAAAGATTAAAAGACACTATAAAGCATATATGCACATATGGATATAAATTACTTAATGAACAAATTAAACAAAAGAAACACACAAAATACAAGAATAAAATTATTGGGCACTTCAAAGGGAAGAAAATAGAGAAGTTACATAATCCTGCATATTGCTTATGCTTCAAAGTGAGCAAACTTATGTGCATATCATCCTTCATGACTAGGCATTTTTTTGTAACCTAATTAACTAGAAGCACTTTGAAGTTGATTAGACATATAGGTGAGATTGAAGATATGGATTGAGAAGAACCTCTAGCAACATCTTTTTGAGGTTGGTTAATCCAACGCTCTCACTCAGATCCACCTGTTGACCTAATGACATTGCAAAATGAAAACCTTGTAAAAACTTAGCAAGAGTAAGTTGCAAAACTTAAAGAGCAAAAGAGACTTCATGGCACATTCTCCTGCCACTGCCAAATAGTATAAACTCAAAATTTTGACCTCAGAAATTCAAATCTTTGTGGGTCGTCAGAAACCTTTCTGGTTGAAACTTGCTAGGATTAGACTACACATGTGGGTCCCAATGGATCTTTCAGATATTAACGAGAAGTATTGTGCCTGCTGGAACATAGTAGTCACTTATGCTACAGTCTTCCATGGACTCACGTGGCAGTGAAAGAGGTCCAGCAAGATATAGGCACAATGTTTCCTTAATGATGGCTTGGAGATATTCCAAGTTCTTTGTGTCAAATTCTTCTACTTGCTTGTCTTTGCCAACATAGGTGTTCAATTCAAATTGGACCTTGTTAAGTACATTAGGGTGATTGAGCAACAAAGATAAAGCCCATGTTAGAGTGACTGATGTCGTATCAGAGGCCACCAAGATAAGACCATGCAAGTTGATCAACGAGAAAGCCTATGTAGTAAAAGTCTAACATAAAGATTCATTCTCCTTGGATGTCAATTTGCATCTTTGCATGATAGATTGGGTCAATTAGATCCAAAGCGATGAGAAAAAGGCATTTATTCAATCAAAGGACATTTGAAAAACGAAAAAGTGAAATCTCAAACTTATCACTTTATAAGATTTATGCAACTTTACCAAAAAAATTAGTAAAAGATTGTTTTTGAAATTCAAATTATGACATTTAAGTCATGGTAAAAATTAATTACCATCAAGCTATGTTTGCCATTCATTTGATTTATTTTAACAAGTCACCCTATTATGTCCAAAAAAAACAAAGTTTGATTCTTTTGGACAATTGGTTTAATTGATTTTCAAATTTCTAAAATATTTATCTATAAATTATAAGAAAACAACAACATGAATTATAATTTTTAAAGTTTATTTCTTTGGAAAATTTTATATCGTGGCTTTTAACAGAAATTGAAAAATGAACCAAATAGATAAACAAAAAGTATAGGAGTATGCTTTTGTTAGTAGTTTCAATTTGCATATGAAATCACATTTGATACATATGTAAGAGCAAATAGGTCTTTACATATTGTGCCTCTTTCCCCCTAAAATAACTGTAATTCTTTTATGGTCCAAACTTTTGCAATGGCTTTGAGGTCAAAATAAAGAAACAAATAGAAAAAGATGGTGGATTGTAATTACTAGACATGCAGCTTTGTTGACTGTATCTGAATCATGACCTAAAACGAGCTCTGCTTTGCCTAGAATGTGAAACATTAAGTCCATAGAGTCCTCCTCTTCCTTCATAGTCATAGAAACCTTCTTATGTTTTTGCTCTTTCGACCATTCCTCAAAAATGGAATCCAATTCCTTACCAGCCTTTTTCATGGCCTTTTCATGTCTGCCAATATCCAAGAATCTCAAAAATGGTAGCCCATCAGCCACCACGAATGTCCCTGTCATCTCGAAAAAGTCCCTCAATGCTTGTTTCCATCATTCAGCCTTCTCTTCTGCCATGTCTGTTGTGATATATCTGACAGATTTCCTGACAATTATCCTTAAGATCACGTTTATAGTTATGTCTCTAAACCAGTTCTTTATCTTTACGAGCACCTGCTTGTTTGAACTATTTTTGTTCCTCTCCCATAATGAATATAACTCCTTTAGCGACTTTCTAAGCTCAGATTCACATACGATTTTAAAAATGTCCAGCTAATGGTTCGAAATATGCTTGAGTGTGGCGATCTTGCACTATTGATGCCAATAAGGTTCATAAGTGGTCAACCTAAACATGGCACGATAATAGGTCAAAAGCGTCGTGGCAAGAGTTTTTAGACGATTGGCAAAGGCTTTGTCATTGGTGGTCAAGCATTCCTTTGCGAGCTCCCAGTTGCTAACAACCAGAGCTCAACTCAAGCCTATCTTGATGGTGAATATGGGTTCGTATTTGTTAACCATATTGCCAAGAACAATGCGAAGCGGTTGTGGCCCTCCTAGGAGATGGAGGTGGCCAATTGCAAGCTACACGCCTCTGGCTTCGAGTGCTGCTCTTTTGTTAGAATTTGATTGGATACATGTTAAGGTCAGCAAGAGGAAGTAAAGAAAAATGAGGAAGCCTAGCAAGGTGGCCCCTATAACAACTAGGAAAGGCAGAGAGATGTCCATTACTTGTGACTCCTGTTAAGTAGTCTAAGTCTTTATTAGTATTCAGGGATGACATATAAAGATATGAACAAACTATTGTTAGCCTTAAACAACAATTAAGTGAAGCTTGATGTATATAGGCCTTTTCGCTACAGCATGACTATTTTTGATGCCATTATCTATATCGACCATCACTCAAATGACTATTTTCTATTGAAGGCATTAGCATGTAAATGTTCGATACGACACTGTACTGGTGGGGTAGCTGTGTATGACACAAGAAAAAAAATTGGAAAAGAAGGTTAGAAAAATAATTTATCATAATTCAATTTGAATAAGTTTAAGTCACTCAACTACAAAATTGACATTTCAAAGTAAGGTAAAATTTGATGGAAGCCATATTGTACTAGCTTAAATCAATAAGGGAGTTGATACTTTGCAAAACCATGGACTACCAATAACAAAGGTAAGGTCAAAGAAAATAAAGGAAGCACTAAACAACTTGTTGTGTGACATTTACTTATAGGAAATTGCTATGCACAAATTAAGGATGATAGAGACTTCACCAGGGCTTACAAATGTGTCATCTATGGAGGAATATGAAAACCATGGCTTTAAGCAGGAAGTTGGAGCTGGGAGCCCTTGGGCATTTAAATGAGCTATTTTCATGGGTTATATTGTTATATAGTAAGTTGAACGAATTTCAGCATCTAAATGGGTTTTTTTATGGATTTTATATTATTATATAGTGGGCTGGACAAATTTCATTAATAAGCCCATCTAACAACTAAGGTTTTTGGGGGTTAGCATATAAAAAGGGAAAAAGGATGGTTAAAGGAGGTAGAACAGTTTTTATGAGTGTTTATTTTCTCTAGTTCTTTAAGAATTAATTTTGAACTTTCATACTTAAGTGTGTTAGTTCAATAGACTTGTCTTCTTTAACGTTGTCGTTGTTAGGAGTGGTGTCTGAATCCTATAGTTCTGGTTCTTAGTTGTTTATAATCATTGGGTCATAACTCTAATCCTTTAACCTGTGTTAGAACGATCCTATACCAATATTGGTGTTGGGCTTCGTTTACATATAATCAAAATTCGTATCATTTAGTATCAAAGCACAGGTTCTAATTCAAGTTAGTTATCCCTATTTTAGTTTGTTTTATTGTTCATCAGTGTCTAGTTGTTAATCTATCAAAAAAAATAGAAAAAGAAAAATTCTAATTCTAACCTTTTTTTTTCTTGTGTCGTTGAACTTTTGTGTTGGTTGGTGTAATGAACTACTAACTATTAATTGTGGGACTGTTGTTTCTAATCATTTTGGGTTCATGTCATAAAAAAAAAGAACCTTAAATTGTTTCTGAGTGATTCATAACTTCAACTTTGCTCTTATTGACTGTTCTTCTATCCTAGCAAGCTAATCATATCAATTGCATTCCTTATTTTTATTGGCCTTGGTTGAATCCTAGTTCTATTAATTACTTTCCTTGATCATGCCACTTATTTAAAAAGATTGGTTTAGGGTTGGTATATTCAAATTGTGATTTGTTTTGAATTTAGTTTGCCTAGAACTATTGAAAGAGCTCTTACAGTCTTGCATTTCATTATGTGAAACACGAGAGTTAAGGACTACTATAGTTGAGTGGAGAACAAACACATAAGAGAGTAAGTTTTGTGAGGTATATTCTTTATTTACTAACAATTTTGCAAATACAATGTCTAATGGTAAAGAAGGTAGTTTCCCACATGAAGAGGAGGAAGTAGTTATTCTAGACTTTAAATTACTTATAAAATCCTTAGAGCAGAAGTTTGATAGGATTGGCTAAATGTTTTGGGAAATCAAGGACAAGATAGATAAAATAGAAGGGGGATCGAGTGTAAATCCTAAGAGACCAATTGGAAAGGTTGTGAAGTAGCAATTTGAACATGATTTTGGTGAAGATGATGATAATTATTATAATGAGGGTGATAATGGTAGTAGAAACTTTAAAGGTGGATTTAGAGGAAGATGTGGTAATAGGAATAATAGAGGAGTAAAAGGTAATGGAAATGTTTATGATAAGTACAATAGAGGTTGGGAAAACAGATATAGAGTAAAGGAAGGATTAGATAGAAATTTGAGTAGCATTAAAATGAAGGTTCCCTCTTTCCAAGGAAAAGTTGACTTAGATGTGTACTGAGAGAAAAGGATAAAGCTACTATTTGATTGTCATAACTTTTCCGAGGAGAAGAAGGTTAAAATAGTTGTGATTGAGTTTACTGATTATGCAGTAGTGTAGTAGAACTAACAGATTATTACTAAGCTTAACATTTAAAGAAAAACCAAATAGTATGAAACATAAACCAACAAAGGTCATAAGCATATCACTTTTAAACTTGGTTATTGGGTTTGGGTACATTTGCAGAAGGATAAATTTCTTATGCAAAGGAAATCAAAGTTGCAACTAAGGGGAGATGGTCCTTTTCAAGTGTTCATAAGAGTCAATGATAATGCATATAAACTTAACTTGCTAGGTGAGTATAATGTGAGTACAACATTTAATATTTTTGACCTTTCTCCTTTTGTTTTTGATTGTTTTTGATGATGTAGGTGCAAATTTGAGGATAAATTATTTTGAGGAGAGTGAGAATGATGGAAACCATATTATATTAACTCAAATCAACAAGGAAGTTGATGCTTTGCAAAACTTTGGACCATCAATGACAAGGGCATGGTCAAAGAACATAAAGGAAGCACTTTACAACTTGTTATGCAACATTTACTTACAAGAAATTCTAAGCACGAATTAAGGATGATGGAGACTTCCCCAAGGTTTGCAAATGTGTCATTTGTGGGGGAATATGAAAACCATGCCCTTGAGAAGGAAGTTGGAGCTAGAAGCCTATGTTTTGCTAATTAAATGAGTTATTTTCATGAGTTATATTGTATGTAGTGGGTTGGATGAATTTCAACATTTAAATAGATTATTTTCATGAGTTTTTTATTATTATGTAGTGGGCTGAATGAATTTTATTAATAAACCCATCTTAGCATATAAGGTTTTTAGGATTAGCATATAAAAAGGAAAAAAAGATAGTTGGAGAAAGCAGAATAGTTTTTATAAGTGTATGAGTTATTTTTTCTAGTTCTTTGAGAATTAATTCTGAATATTTATATTTGAGTATGTTGGTTTAATAAATTTATCTTTTTTAATGTTGTTGTTAAGAGTGACATCTGAATTTTATAGTTCTAGTTTTTAGTTGTTTATAATCATTGGATTAGAATTTTAATTTTTTAACATTTGTTCAAACAATTATATACTAATATTGATGTTGCGTTTTGTTTATATATAATCAGAATTTGTATCAAAATGCTTGAAAATATGACTGACTAGATTTAGTCTAATAGTAACTCAAGTCACATTTGTCATGATAAATCCTGGAGTATACGTATGTTTCTAAAATATTTTCCTCGCCTCTCAGATAGCCGAAAAAAAAAAAGTGTCAATCATTGTACAACTAACCGAGCAGACCTCAGCTCTCGTAGGGACAAAATTGATGAATCACCTAATCATCGCACAATTATTTCGTCTACCACATGAAAATGTTACACTCTCTCTCGCTTCATTGACGTCGTAGCACGTGGCCTTTCCGCGGGCAGTGTGAAGGCAATAATGAAAAGTTTTATTAAAACAACCAACTTCAAGAAAACGTGTGAATCGAACAATTGGTAAGAAACGCAGTTGAAATATTTGACAAATCAAAAGTTTTAGGCCCCCCACGACTTCCTATTTCGTAGGTGTGTACAATTATTGATTAATCATAACAAATGATTTTGTGCCTATACATAATTCTTAAGAATTTGATTAAGTAGATTTAAGAGTAATAAATTAAAATAAATATAATTAATTTTTATGTTATTTATAAAATATTAATATAATATAAATTAATAGATATATAATATAATAATTAATTACATCTACCTGATTAGTTGAATCTAACTAGATTTTCCTAATTCTTTCTGAAGGATATTTTGTGCGCCCTGCTTTGTCCCTTACAACAGTATCTTGTAAGATATTTAACCAATCAATGGATTGATAGGAGTTAGTTTGTTTAAGGGTAAGGCCTAGACAAACCGTGCAGATGACATGAGAGGCGCGAATTGGCAAAGGACTTCAAATGGCGCTCCTCTGGGATTGGTTCAAATCCAATGCTCTCTTTCATAACAAGAGGTCCACCGGAGATGGTTCCAAAATCAAACCCAAGCGACAATGCACAAAATGCTAACAAGTTATGGGGCAGACTTCCTTGGACTTGTTGGGCACCGACAGAGGTGCAGCAGAATATAAATCTAACGACGGCCTTGATGCAGGTCAGGTTCTTCACGTCTCTTTCTTTTACTTTTACCTTTGTCGGCCTAGGGTGTCCAACTCATCGTGGATTACTTGTACAAAAGAAACTCTCCAAGATCAAGTATAATTTACTATCTAAAATCACCCCAGACCAATGTCCTACAAAAGAAACTCTCCTTTGCTACTTTTACAAGCTTTGTCCATCGTCAATCACAAAATATCATATGTCTGGATAAAATTTTTACCTATAAATTATCAGAAAACTACAATATTAATCATAGTTTTTAAAATTTGTTTCTTTGAGAAATTTTATAATGTGACTTTTAAGGGAACGTTGAGAAATGAATCATATGGATAAGCAAAATGTATGAGAATATGCATTTGGTTAGTACTTGCAATTTGCTACATATGCCATCACATCTGAGACATATTTAAGACCAAGTAGGTCTATACATCTGCCAAAAAGCAAAAGTAAAATGAAGGATGACAGGTTTCCAAACAATAAGACTCATCATATTCCACTATAATGGCATAAATGTATTCTAGATTCTACACAATTAATTTATAATCAATTTATAATCAAGTGTATAAAACTATTTTCCCATAGATAATAACAT
>JAGSHU010000107.1:0-19388 GCA_021533255.1 Ceriops tagal | reverse complement strand
TTTTTGTGCTCTTAGTCATCCTTATACTACCACTATTGTTGCTTAAGTTTTCATCGAGAATATTGTGAAGCTACATGGGGTTCCTAAATCCATTATTAGTGATCGCGATAAAGTCTTCACTAGTAATTTTTGGAATGACTTATTTTGTTTGCAAGGAACATAATTGAAAATGAGCTCTGCTTACCACCCACAAATAAATGGGCAAACTAAAGTTGTTAACAGGTGTTTAAAGAATTACCTTCGTTGTTTTGTGGGTGACAAGTCAAAGGATTAGGTGAAATGACTTCCTTGGGTGGAATGGGGGTACAATACCATTTATCATTCTTCAACCAAGATGTCTCCATATAAAGTTGTCTATGGTTGAGCTCCACCAACTCTTACAAGATACACAGTTAGGTCTTCTCATGTAGAACAAGTAGATAAAGACTTGCAAGATCGCGACAAGTTACTTCGACTTCTCAAGGACAATCTTGGCAAAGCCCAAGCTTGAATGAAGAAGTATAGTGACACACATCGCACTAAACATGAGTTCACCATAGGTGACTGGGTCTATTTGAGACTTCAACCATATTGACAGTTATCTCTTACTATTAACTCATTAGTGAAATTATCAGCTTGCTTCTTTAGGTCGTTTAAAGTCCTTGAATGCATTGGTCCTGTTGCTTATCATTTGGACTTATCAGTAGAGTCCAAAATCCATCTTGTTTTTCACATCTCCTGTTTGAAGAAAAAGTTAGGAGAACGTGAGACTATACAAGGCCAATTACCCAACATGACTCCTATAGGAGAGGTTAAGGTTCAACCACAAGTTATATTGGATTGATGTATTGGCAAGCGTGGAAATCGAGTTGTCATTCAAATTCTTGTTTAATGGTCTACTCTTCCCATTAAGGAAGCAACTTGGGAATTCTACCACTCTTTTGCGGAGCGATTTTTGGAATTCACCATTACTCATCCTTGAGGACAAGGCTATTTTGAAGGGTAGGAGGATGATAGGATTCCCTAATTTACGTGATATGATAGGATTCCTTATTTTACGTGATTTTGCACAACTTTATTATTTCCATTTTAATAGGTATTCAATCATTATATATACATGTAAAGTTTATGGCTTAAGAAAACAAGCAATAACAATCTATTCAAGCTTTCTTAGCTATTTGGAGGTTAATTCCCTCGAAGAATCATAAGAGGCCGATCCCCTTGAAGTAATCAATTTTTTATTCTGCAATTTTCTCTTTTCAAATCCCTAATATCTCATCATCGAGACCGATCCCCTCGAAGTGATCAATCTTTTATTCTACAATTTTCTCTTTTCAAATCCCTAGTATCTCATCATATATATAATGCTTAATTGTCTATAAATATAGAATTAATCTTATCACATAAATTAGAGATCCTAGAAATCCTATTATTAAGGAATTCTATCAATTGCAGAACCTTATTATTAGGGAATCTTATCAAATTCTCATATTTCATTGTTTTGTCTTTTTTTTTAAATAAAATTAAATATGAAGTTTTTAATTCTTGTTGGGGTTATTTCTAGGTGAGGGAGTTTAGTGATGCTGTGAGGAGGGAAGATGATGCTGTGTTTTATGGTGGGTCAGTGAAAGCATCCAAGATTCTAGCCGATATTGTGAAAGCTGTGGCGGGCTGCTGTTTATGTTGATGTTGATGTTGATTTTGACCTTGAACGGCTATGGGTGGTGAGTATTAGAGGGTAGTTAATTCTGCTTATACAAGCTTCTTGACAGCAAAATTCAATTTGCCACACAATTTTCGCTGCTAATTCTAACTTTTCTTGTAATGCTGGTGGTGGGTTAGGGTGGGAGAAGATTGGCGGGTGTTGCTTAGCTAGGAAAGTCTGTTGGCATTGTCTCATGTGACCTAAGGTCAATTCTCATTACCTATTGAAAGCTATTCCTTTTGTGCAGCCAATGATCTACTGCAGTTGAGATGGTCTAAAAATATATTTACTTGTTTTGAATATATAGGTTTGGATGATTTCGATGTATGATTTCAGTGTTTAGCTTGATATTCTATCTTTTTCTATGTAGATATTTAGGGGCTGTTGGAACCCATTGTTACACTGGAGCTCTTGCAACAACAACCACAACCAGTGACATTGTTGTTTGAGCTGTGCAAAAAGCAGGGAAAGCAAGTTGACATCAAGCATTGGAAAAAGAGGGCAAAAAACATTGCTAGTGTGTATGTAGATGGTGAATTTGTTGCTTCTGGTTCTTCTGAGTGGAAAGAAATTGTGAGGCTTAACACAGCAAAATTAGCTTTACACAAGTTATAAAATTTAGTTCCTATTGATGGTGGTATGTTTGAATATTGTGGTACAATGGATGGTTTGTTTGAGATTCAAGGAGCAAAACAAAAGTTACATGAGCTTTGTGCACAAGTTACAAGAAGAAATGGCCCAAGCCAAGTTACATGTATGTATTTCTACTTTATATGGCAAATCTGTTTTTAGGTTTTCTTTTCTGTGATTTACCCTTTATCTACCTTTTGTTTGTTTGCTTGTTTCCTCCGAATTTCACATGCATTTTCCCATCTTCTGGAAGATACCCATGTAATTTTTTGCCCTCAATTTACTCACCATCTTGCCTACCTTTCTGTACATTACTTTCTTTCGCATGACCAATTTACTCCTCACCATCTTTTTCTTTTGACACACAGGATTGAGAAAGATGTGTTTCCTCCAAATCCCAACAGTTTTGTGTGCTCAGCTTAAATTGTAACTTCAGATGGTGAGCTCCACATGATAGGAGATGGAAGATTGAGAGTAAAGGAAGCAGAAAACTCTGGAGAGGCCATCCTCAATTACAGTTTTAGAAACAAGCACCTTCTTGAAGAGGCACTGATGCATCCCTCACTCATTGACTATGCCAGTTACCAGCGGTTGGCGTTTGCTGGTGACGCTGTGCCATCCCTTGCATTCAGCAACCATGTCTGCCTCGCTTACCCCAATCTCAACCGAAGACAACTGTCTTTGTTATGCACTGCCGACATCAGCACTGAGAAACTTGCCCAGGTGACTTGTTAAGCATGAGCTTAACAGTTTCATTTGGCGCAATGCCTCTGGACTAGATGATAAGGTAATATTATTATAGGTTTAGTGCGGTAGGTATGTTTGTAAAAAATATTGTTGGCTGCAAACTATGGACTTGTGGAGAAAAAAAATAATTTCTGAAGAGAGGCTTTATTCTCGATTCTGTGTCATGTTTACAAGCAATACAATGATTTATTTATAGGTTGTAGTCTGCCCTTCTAAAACTGAAATAAACTTAATTATAAGCAATTCTATTAATAGCCATAAACCAAAATTAAAACTCATTATCACCTATAAGAGTAACTGCTGACTCTTGACATTTCATTTTCCTATAAAACTGCTGAAATAACGCACTAATAAAAAACGGACATTTAATGTTTATTCAACAAGACTCCCCTATAAACTTAAATGCTTCTGCCATCTTTCATGTCGATCAATCTTTTGCAGTTGTCGAGAAGTATCGTCGGTAGCGGTTTCGTGAAGATATCCGCGACTTGGTCCCGACTTGCCACATGCACTAATTCCACACTTCCTTCCTTCACTTGATCTCGGATGAAGTGAAAGCGAACGTCAATATGCTTGCTTCTCTCATGATTCACCGGGTTCTTGCTCAACTCAATTGCTGATTTGTTGTCAACTCATATCACAGTCGCACCGAGTTGTTGTTGCTCCAACTTGCCCAACGAATTTTTGAGCCATATCGCATGACGTACACACAAAGATGCTACCACATATTCAACTTCACATGTCGAGAGTGTTATGATCGGTTGCTTCTTTGAAAGCCAAGTAAACGCCGTGTCACCCATAAAAAACACATAACCCGATGTGCTTTTCCGATTGTCCAAGTCTCTGCACCAATCGCTGTCGGAGTACCTGACCAACTTGTAATCTGCTGCATTTGTATAGAATAACCCGAGTGACACTGTTCCTTGGATGTACCGTAGGATTCGCTTCAACGCCTTCCAATGTGAATAAATTGGCTCCTCCATAAACCGACTTACAATGCCGACACTTAATGCAAGGTCCGGTCTTATGCATGTGAGATAGCGAAGGCTTCCCACTAAACTCTGGTATTTGCTTGTGTCAACTCGTTCTCCTCTATCAAACTTAGAGAGTTTTGCACCCGGTTCCATTGGTGTTGAAACCGGATTGCAAGACTCCATCTTGTACTTCTTCAAAATCTCCTTTGTATATGCCTCCTGGGATACAAAGATACCTGTCTTTCCTTGTCTTACCTCTAGACCAAGGAAAAACTTCATCAAGTCCAAATCTGTCATCTCGAATTCCCGTGTCATTGTGCTCTTGAACTTTTGTATCATTTCATTATTATTCCCCATAAAAAAGAGGTCATCAACATAAAGAGCAACAAATAACATATTACCTCTACTCTTCTTCACATAAAGGGCATATTCGTAGGGACATTGCTCGAACCCGTTCTCCTTGAAGTATGTATCGATACGAGTATTCCACGCCCGCAGTGCTTGCTTCAACCCGTAAAGTGCCTTCTTCAATTTCAATACCTTCTTTTCTTCTCTGATTTCATGTACCCGGGTGGTTGTTCGATATAAACTTCTTCTTCAAGCACACCATTCAAGAATGCCGACTTGACATCCATTTGTAATATCGGCCATTTGAATTGAGCCGCTTGTGAAATGAGCAATCTGATTGTCTCCATTCTTGCAACAGGAGCAAACACCTCGTTATAGTCAATTCCTGCCTTTTGCTTGTATCCCTTTGCTACAAGTCTCGCTTTATACCGTTCTATCTCCCCTTGAGCATTCATCTTTCTCTTAAACACCCACTTGACACCAATGGGCTGAGTTCCTTTCAGCAATTCTGCTAACTCCCATGTGTTGTTGCAATCTATTGCTTTAATCTCCTCATCCATGGCAGTTTGCCACTTCTTGTCTCGCACCGCCTATTCAAAACTTATATTCTCGGAATCCACCAAAAGACATACAAGGTGTACCTCATTTGTCGAATCATACAAATCTTGTAAACTTCGCATTTTGGGTTGTCGCGGTTCATCTTCATCATCAATAGTTTCAGAATTTTTTGGTATGGTTGTTGGTATAGCAGTTGATGATTCTCCAACTTTGATGATACCCTCTGTTGCTTTATTCCAATCCCACTCATTTGCTTCATGAACTTGTACATCACGGCTCACTAGAATCTTCTTGCTTATCGGGTCGAATAGCTTGTATCCTTTTGTTTTCTCATCATACCCAATAAAAATATATCTTTTGCTTTTGTCTTTGAGCTTTGTTCTTCGCTGATCCGGCACGTGTGCGTAGGCCAAACTGCCGAATACTTTGAGATAAGAGACTATCGGTTTTTGTTCGCTCCATGCCTCTTGTGGTGTTTGATCATACAACTTCGCATGTGGACACCGATTTTGAACATAGACGGCACATTGCACGGCTTCCGCCCACAATTCCTTTAGCATTTTCTTGCTCTTGAGCATTGACCGAACCATGTCGAGAATGGTCCAGTTCTTCCTCTCGGCCACACCATTTTGCTATGGAGAGTACGGTGCGGTTAGAAATCGCCTTATGCCTTGCTCCTCACAATACTCCATGAAAACCGTCAAAGTGTACTCGTCACCTCTATCGGATCGTACAGATTTGATGTGTCTACCGGTTGCCTTTTCCACCAGCACTTTGAATTTTTTGAACACCTCGAACGCCTTGGATTTTTCTTTCAGAAAATAAACCCAAGTTTTTTGTGAGAAATCATCAATAAAGGAAATGAAATACCTTTTGCCGCTGAAAGATTCGGGGGTGATTGGTCCACATATATCGGAATGAAACAACTCGAGAGGTTGCTTAGCCCGATATTCTGCCTTCTTTTGAAACGACATTCTCGCATGCTTTTCGAGCACACATTCTTCACAAAATTTTCCCTCGTATTCCATGTCCAGTAGTCCGTGCACCATGCTCTTCTTTGCCAACTTGTTTAGGCCTTTATGATGTAGGTGACTAAAACGAAGATGCCACAGTGACGCCTTATCTTTTACGTTGACTTGCAAACATTTTTCTCGTACACTTCTCAAATTTAGTTTGTACATCTGATTTCTCCCCATTTCAACTTGAGCGACTGAATGCCCTTGCCTGTCTTTCAATAGTAATATCCAGTCTTTCATAAAAACCGAATAACCTTTCTCCATGAGTTGCCCCATACTTAAAATGTTGCTCTTGAGGTCTAGTACGTAATACACATCTTGGATTGACCCAACTAAACCATCCTTTTGTAAATAATAAATCGTACCTTGGCCTTTGACCTCAACCTTCAAGCCATCTCCAAACGATACAGATACAGCTTCAACCTTTCGCATCTCTTTGAAACAGTGCTCGTGCCCACACATATGGTTGCTTGCAGCCATGTCGAGGTACCACACCATGTCATTGTCGGTGTTGACTTTGTTATATGCCATTAAGAGAAAACCTTCTTTCACCTCATCTTCTATGGCTAGGTTGGTTGTCTCTTCCACCTTTTTCTCAACTCGACATTCTTTTGCAAAATGCCCCACCTTTCCACAATTGTAACACTTATCGGAATTGCAATCCTTCGCATAGTGACCATATTTGCCACACTTGTAGCACTCGATTTTGGAATAATTTGACCGACTGCCTCTTCCATGACCGCGTCCTCTTCCATGCCAATTCTGTTGGTTTGATTGCCCCTTCTCCTCATGATACCCTTCTTGACCGCGACTTTTCCCACCGCGACTATTTCCTCGACCACCACGGCCACGCCATTTACCTCGAAAGTTTTGAGAATAGAATATCTTTTCGTCATTGATCGATGCTTTGGTTTGAAGTGCCTGCTCAAGTGTCTCCTCCTTCTTCTTCTTCTTACGATATTCATGTGCCATAAGGGAACTGGTAAGCTTATCGACTGTGAACGTTGCTAGATCCTTTGACTCTTCTATGGCACATACCACATTCTCGAAACTGTCGGTTAACGACCTCAGAATCTTCTCCACGACCCGCGCATCGAACAACTTTTCTCCGTCTCGGTTGAGTTGATTCACCACGGTTTGAACACGCGTGATGTAATCGGACACACCTTCCGACTCCTTCATCTTCATGCCTTCCAACTCGTTGTGAAGAGTTTGAAGGCGAACTTGTTTAACTTGGTCGGCTCCTTTGTACACAGTCTCCAAGATGTCCCACGCTTCTTTTGAAGTTTTCGCACTCGCAATCTTCTCAAAGCCCGACTCATCAACAGCTCGGAATGGCATGTATAATGTCGTCTTATCTTTTGATCGCGTTTCTTTCAACACCTTATTTTGAGCCGCCGTATATCCTGCGGTAGATTCTGGTTCTTCGAAACCTTCTTGAACCACCTCCCAACAATCCACAGAACCAAGAAGAGCTTTCATTTGGATGCTCCAATTCTCGTAGTTCACCTTCGTTAATCGGGGTAGCAGCACATTATTGATTACACTCCCCATCGGCTCTGATACCAATTTGTAAAAAATATTGTTGGCTACAAACTATGGACTTGTGGAGAGAAAAAATAATTTCTAAAGAGAGGCTTTATTCTCGATTCTGTGTCATACTTACAAGCAATACAATGATTTATTTATAAGTTGTAGTCTACCCTTCTAAAACTGAAATAAACTTAATTATAGGCAATTCGATTAATAGCCATAAACCAAAATTAAAACCCATTATCACCCGTAAGAGCAACTGCTGACTCTTGACATTTCATTTTCCTATAAAACTGCTGAAATAATGCACTAATAAAAAACGGACATTTAATGTTTATTCAACAATGTTCACAATTCTCATTGATCTTGGTTTGTCTTTTTAATTATATGATGGAATTTTTGATCTGCTTAATTCTCGTTGGGGTTATTTCTAAATAGGTAAGGGAGTTTACGAATGCTGTGTGGGGAGAAGATGATGCAGTGGTTTACGGTGGGTCAGTGAAAGCGCCCAAGATTCTGGCCAATATTGTGGAGGCTTTGGCAGCTGCTGTTTATGTTGATGTTGATTTTGACCTTGAACGGCTATGGTTGGCGAGTACTAAAGGGAATTTAACTCCCATTTTAACTTAGCCAGCAAATATCACTATATGCAGATATTTAGGAGCCTGTTGGAGCCCATTGTTACACTGGAGCTCTTGCAACAACAACCACATCCTGTGACATTGTCGTTTGAGCTGTGCCAAAAGCAAGGAAAGCAAGTTGACATCAAGAATTGGGAAAAGGGGGCAAAAAATATTGCTACTGTGTATGTAGACAGTGTATTTGTTGCCTCTGGTTCTTCTGAGCAAAAAAGAAATTGCAAGGCTCGATGTTGCAAACGTAGCTTTGCACAAATTGTCAAAATTAATTGCTAGTAATGGTGGTGTGGTTGAATATTGTGGTGAATGGACTGTTTGCTTGAGATTCAAAGAACAAAATAGAAGTTACACGAACTCTGTTGCAAGAAGAAATGGCCTAAACCAAGATACATGTAAGTATTTTTGCTTGTGTATGACGTATCGGTTCTTATTTGTGCCTCTGTTTTCTTTGTAGTGATTTAGCCTCGCCTACATATTGTGTTTTTTTGGCTTCTTTCGTTTTAAATTCACATGCATTTTCCCATTTTCTAAAAGATTCACATGTAATTTTTTTTTCCCTTCAATTTACTTATCACCACATTCCCTACCTTCTCCGTGTTGCTTTCTTTTTTATGAACAGTTTACTCATCACCATCTTCTAAATGATCCATATGTAATATGTTATTCTTTTGATGCAGAGGTTCGACAAAGGTCCTCCACATAACAAGAATTTTGTGTGCTCATTTCAAATTGTAACTGCAGATGGTGTGCTCTACATAACAGGAAATGAAAGATCGAAAAGAAAGGAAGCCAACCTTGGCAAACATGTCTGTTATGTCCAGTTCCCTCAGAAATTTGATGGTATTGATAGGAATGATCAATGCGCCAATCGGAACACCGTTTACTTTGATGTAAGCTCTTGATCCTTTTGTAATGATATTCATTTATGAACTTACAATTGAACATCGTTGTTTAGGATCAATTTTAATGATTTTTACTTTGCAAAATTCGGACAAATCTGAAAGGTTTGGATTGTATATTAAGGCCCTGCTTACGTAGGTATTGGATGTGTCTTCAATAGAACAGCCCTGTATGGCTGTGAACCTCCACTCAAACCCAAGCGTAAGAAGCCATGTTTGCTACCTTCTCTTTGTGGCTTGTCAAGAGAGAAAAAGTTCCAAATAAAGTAAAAAGATTTCGGACAAGAAGATATCTGGAAAGCATGTAAATCCTATATTGCCAATGTTCAGCCTAGAAGATATAGACGAGGGTGTTAAAAGATTATCAGTTTTGGTCAATTGGGCAGCTAAATGCATTTTTTGTTATTTTTTTTAGCTTATTCTGGATTGTGATTTCATATTATACGCACATGGTTTAAGCTGTCTTGCTTGGTGGACACCAAAACCACCCATAGTTAACATAATGATAAGGACGGACTCGAGATTGTGTTATGTAAGTTTAATACAAGGGGTAGAGTTCAAATTCTTTTACTTGCATTTTACATTTAAATTAGGACTTTCCATAGCAAAATCTTGGGATTTACTTGAAAGAGATTTTTGTTAATAAAAAAAGAAAAAATCAAATCAACTTAGATCATCCATATGATTTTTCAATTTGAACGTTACTCTATCAATTTATCTTTAACAAGTGCAAAAGGCTCCACTCTAATGAGAATCCACGCACCTCGCACGCCTATGTGGCCAATAGAAGAACGGTTGCATTACATAGATTTGTCCATTCAGCAATCACATTAAAAGAAAATATCAACGAGCACAAGATTGATTTGTTGAAAGAGGATAACATCATTTTTGTTACAATTGATATATATATTCCATTTTTGACTTCATATTGTTATCCTTTTTATAAATGCCTATTCACCTTTGAGCAAATGCAATGGAACTTAAGCATTCTCCTCCCCTTACATCCTTTAGCCTTAGGTATCCGTTGGATTTAATTTCATGTAGTTTATTGACAATGTCAAACAATTTTATGAATAGATTTAAATTAGAGCCTTTGATTTGAAATAGCCATACGCTTGCACATGGATTCTATTGTTCTCTTGCTATTAGATTCGTGCAGACTTTTAATGGTTTAAACAGTTACTTCATCCAAGTTGAAGGGTCTAAAAGGTTTATGCTTTTGCCTGAATATGTAAGAGACATATTGATAGTGACATTGGGCCATAATGATCTACCCAAAGGCACTTGCTCAAAAATGGAAAGAAAAAGGTTATAATTGCATTAGCAAGACATCATGTTTGTGTGTGCGTCCGTGTATATGTTCCAAAAAATTTAGACCAAAACCATAAATTTTGGTTATCATTGTTGGCATGTAAATGACTATGGCATTGATATTGGCATAAGAATATTAAAGAGAATCTGCTTTTTTTAAAATAAATAATTAAGTAGGATAAGGACCTATGCAAGTATCCATTTATTAACAAATTACAATTCAAATGACATTTTTAGATACTAAAATAAAAAGTGTCATTATTATTTCTCACACTGACCACCATAAGAATAAGAAAATACAAAGTGGGCAAAAGGGAAGCTGCTTTATAGCGAAAAGGAATAAAATTCCAAAAGGATGAGATCCCCAAAAAAAACCTACCCAGCAAGCACATTCCAAGAAACTTACTCCATATTAACGTAACAAGAGTTGTGGGAGATATCCACTTCCAAGAGAGGCCTCTTAGTTACCTCACAAATATAATGCTGAGTTGCTTCAATTGATGCTTGCAAGAAAGGGACTCTTCTTTCCTAGGAATGATGTACATAAACTTTCTACAATAGATCAAAGTAGGATTATACAATTTATTGAGGTTGCCTTGCATCAACCTATTGGAAAATTCTAAAGTGATTTTACTGGAAGTTTCCTTAACCAAGAAAGTATTGTTAGAAACGTCTCATTCTATAAATTTTGTTGGATATGTATAACTCAATGTGGGAATTTAACTTTACTTTCTAAAGAATTAAATGTAGAAAACAATTGTGAATGAACTAAAATTTTTGTGATGTCTTAGGACCAATAATTTCCTGCCTACTTCGCATTGTTTCAGCCAAAAACTTGGCTGTAACAACTACTTACCATTCTATGTCCTATCTCACCACACGGGCTATTTCGCTGTGGGTCACATAAATAGAAGTCCCTTTAATCAATGTTTCAATACCATTAATCTTGACAACAAATTTTGAACAACATTCCTTAATAGCATGCAACACGGATATATATATATATATATATAGACCCCTCTCCATTTGCACTTTTGGCAGCATCTTGTCCTGTAAGTGCAAGTTGCCTTGTTTCTTCCTTTTTGTTTTTTTCTATGATGAGGAATTCTTTTCAGTTAAAATCCGGAGTTGCTAGGAATACTGAAGCAAGTTAGTAAACAGAAAGCAAATAATGCTAGAAACAAGTAAGTTCTCAAAATGAAGCTAACGAAATTTCTCAACATGGATGATTTGATTCTTCGAGTGCCATGGGGACAAAGAACTCAATTAATTTAGTACTAGCAAAATTCTTTATATCTTCAACTGAGTTGTGCATGTCCTTTTCATGGAAAGCAAACAAGATGTTATTACTGGAATTATGTGATGTGAGTGTTTTTCACAATAATTTTTTTATCATTCTTAAATTTTCAATTTCATAATAAATTTATAATTATTAAAATTTAGTATATAATTTATTTTTCAATTTTATTTAACTATTTAAATTTTTTTATCAAATAATTTTTTAACGTAGTGTTAAAGTTTTTATAATCAAGAAATCTTTAATTTAAATTTCGATATCTTTATTTTTTATATTTAATTGTAAATTTTTACATATAAAATAGGTATATATTTTATTCATCCCCTTATGTCTAGTGTACTTATACATGTGATGACATATTAAAATTTAATATAGATTTATATAAAGTTGTGTTAGAATTTAATAAGTAATATATTTTTAGATATCATTGAAAAGTTTAAGTTTTTGAATTGAATTTTTTTCATAACAAATGGAAAAAAGAAAATGAAAACCATTGTAAGCGAGCATGAAGAAAGACATATACAAATGGGGTAGCATTCAAGGAAGCTGAAGAGACATCAGAAGATTCCAAAGAAAGGAGATTTGAAAACCATTGGACGGTGGCTCGCTAAGGTCAGTGAAAGCATATCCCCATTTCGTTCACTTTCACTTTATTTTTTTCTTTTTTTTGGTATTTTGGCTAGTCGTTGAAGACCCCCGTTGTGTAGCCTTTTAATTCTCTTTTCTTCCGACGCTCGTGGTTGGTTCTATATTGGTACGCATATTTCGATTTTTCTGCTTGAATGCATATTCTTGGTTCTAATAATGGAAAAGTGGTTAGATGTAAAATTTTTATCAATTAACTCATGAACTCCACAAACAAAACAACTAACTATTTTGGACTAAATCTTGAAATAAAACTATATAATACGTAGAAAACTTACCAGATACAAATTTTCATAGAATTCAAAGGCAGTTAGAAATTCGTTTATTGAGTTTGAACCGAGTCAAATTCACTTCAAAATATTGCCCGATAATATATCCCCATAAGAGCTTGGACCCATGAACATTTACAACTACTACTTGTGCTAGTACACAAGTGGTCCATTACTTGCAAACTTGATCGACTCAGTGTGAAAATTGCATATCTTTGCAAGCTTTTTTTTTCTTTTCTCTTTTTACAAAATAAAAAAATAATGGTGATATCTTACAAATTTGTCAAAAAAAAAAATATTGATTTTACACAGAATAATAAATTAAATTGCTATATTAAATTTACAAAAAAATAAATTTTGTGGTTCAATATTTTTGTAAGTTATAATGTAAATAATATAGTATAAATATGTCTATTAAATTAAAACACTAATAGTTTCTTTTATATTCTCTTTTTTTCTTTTCTTTTTTTTTTCTTGTTAATATAAAATTTTTCATATTGAAATAATAAATAAACATAGTAAAATTATTTTAAATCTTTTAAATACATTGAATTTGAAATATATTAAATTTTAAATTATTGACATTTACGTTGTTATAACTTGAAAATTTTGAGGTTAACTTATGACATGTTATAGGTTAGGTCGATTCAATTGTCAAGAAGGCTATTCGAGTAACTTCGAACTTTTGCCGCCTAACTTACCCAAATCCAACTGATAGAAAACCAAAATTTTGGATTGATCTTGGTCTCGTAGTTGACGCTTATACTCACATGATCTTGATCTTCTTCTCTTTCCGTCGCAAAGGTCTCATCATGTTGCCTTCTGGTATGTCTTGACACTTCTTAGACTTGCCAAAAAATAAGATATATCAGAACTTGTTCATTTTCTACTTTATCCATAATGTTCTTCACTTTTTTTATACGCTTTAAATATCAGGTCATATTATAATCATATATATATATCCATTGATAAACATTGTTATGGTCAAATGAAAAGCACCAGTAATGGACAAATTAAAAAGCGATCAATCCATGTTCCGTACAACTTTCCCTCCTTAGAGGTTAGATGATTCCCTTTTACACTTGCAACTATTTCAGACTTGAAATGGTAATCTCTCGCTACAGCAACGACGTCCATGCTTGCAATAGTGCACCTCGTATTGCATCTATGCTCATACAATACTTAGTGGTGCCATTGCCTCGTTTATGTGACTAACTACGTGCCAACTAATGATGCCAACCTTCTTTTGGGCATTGTCAAACTAATTGAACGACAGATTGTGACTCACCTTGGCAGATAAAATAGCACCATCAGCATATCCACCGCGTAATACTACATACATTAGGATCAAACTAAATTTATACAATGCTGCGCAGTTATGTTTCACAGGACCATGCAATCGTGCAGGCAATTATAGATTACTTAGAACCCCAAATGCCTATTTGGTCTGGCGTGACCAACAATCTCAGCAGTAGCCCGCAACTGGATTTAAGATAGTTCATAGGATTACCATTAGCGATATATTCCCGTAGGGAAATTCGTGAAGAGAGCAATGAAGCAACCCAGGCCAGCATCCGCAACAACCTGCAGCAGCACTGATCCAACATATTTAGCATTTAGAAGTGGAATTCCACATCATCGGAGAAGTTCCAAGCATATTTATCGAGAATAAATAACAGTTCCACGGCAATGCTATCCTTTGCAATTCATTCATAAGATCTAGTCTGAAAAGATGGTTGCATGGATCTACTCAAGTGACAAGAACTAGGAATTGTTATCTAAACCGTACAGCTAAGATTGCTTTAGCTTCTGGGTAATGCTTGCGCCAGAATCTCATGATGAATCCTATAAAATAGGGAAGTATAGCTGTGATCCTGTCTGTACATGATAGATGCACCAATATGTGCACCATCAAGTTGGCCAATTCCCAACACAGTATGCAGATAAAATACAGTATAGGATTCCCATTTACATCCCAGCAACAATTGTTTCATGACAGAGGAATTAGCAACCCAAATTTCTGCGGTAACTGTCTCATTTTCTGGTAGGAAAATAGTAGATCTCAAGCATATAAATTGCATTTTTTAACCCACAGTCATGTCCTGGCTGCACTCAATTTAGGTGTGTTTGTGCAAATCAAAAGCCTAAGTGCAGAATTGGAAAGTAAGATATTAGACAATTGATGAAAATTGCCGCAATTTTATAATGCTTTAAAAATCAATTAAATCTGCAAAGTACCTGTACTGGAGTGTGACCAAGTGAACCTCGCAGAGGTCTAACATTAGAGACACGGTGTTCAGTGGGTAGCTCACATACAATTTGATGTAGTAACTGTGCTAAGCAGTGCAAACAAGTTAGTAAACCCAATTTAACAAGTATAACCAGAAAATAATTTGACAGCATCACCCCACAGAAGACAGGAAAACCCACCACAAGAAAGTATCTTCTTTTTGGATGGTCATCTTCTTCATAAGATGAGAAAAAGTTCTTGCCAAGGTTCCTTCATTATTGTTGTATATTTATGTACAGAACATTAATTGCAATAATTGCAATGATCTCACCTCAGCTTGGCCACCAGCATGAAGTCTGACACCAGAAGCATCATACATAACCTGTGGAAAATCTGATATTAACAGCTTGAAAGTTTTACTCAAAATGGACAGTGGTTCTGCAAGTAGACACGCGCAAAGGAACATGAGAAATAAACCATGCCAAGCAGCTAGTGTCATAGAAGAAAATCAGTCTACACCAGTGGTACCCAAAGTATCATCGTCAGCATCCATCCAATGGCACCCAAACTAATTCCAACGCTTGGAGACGTGGCTTCTCTATCAAATTGGCCGCTGCACAAGTTTCGGCTACACCAGTGGTAGTGGGAGTATTTGTACCCTTCTGATTGCCTTTTCCATTCCCATGATGCGGCAAATTCTCAATACTGAGCATTCCTCCTAACTTGTTCAAGTCATGTAATTCACCCAGTCCTCTACTCTTCCGTGTCGATATGTTACTTGTTAGGCAGTATGAATCTCGTTAATCTCTCCAGCGAAGTCAACTGTCCAATCCCACGTGGCATATGAGTCAAATCGTCGCATCTCATAATGTCAAGTTTCTTGAGATTGACCAGCTTTTTGATATCCTTGGCTAGTTGTTTAAACGAGTAACATTGTTGTAGATTGAGCACTTGCAAGTTTTGTAATATGGTAATTGGACGGGGGCACTGTCGCAGTAAGCTAGATCCAACTGCCGTAAATGCCGCAAATTACAAAAAATTACGTGCAATTGCCCTTGGCCTAGAGGGAAATAATGTGGATCTGATGCCAAAAATGTCCGCAGTCCCTTTCTTCAAGCAGAGATACTGAAACTTGTCCATTGTTAAATGAGATATGCCGAGTTTTCTCCCCAACTTCTCTCGGGTTTGAGTTCGAGACATAGACGCTTCCTGCTCCAGCTACTATGGATAGAATTGTTGAATCACATACTATTGTATTTGCATAATTCACAATAAGACACTGCATGTATGCCTTTTGTCTTGTCTGAATGTAAATAAGTTGAATTATCATTTCCAAATTAAAATAGAGTATGGCTCTAACCTTATTTTAAAGTTGAATTGTCTGAATGTAAATTAAAGTTGAATTCACAACCAAGTCCGTCCCAACCGACCATTACTCACTTGGTTGTCGGGTTCTCCCCCTCCCCCTACCTATCCAAGAGTAACGAAATGTTTAGTAATTTATATAGAAAGGAGTAATAAGTTGGGTAAATATAATTTATTAAAACAATAATGAAAATAGGGTAAATTATAAACTTTGAGTACCTCATCCAAGTAACGGTGGAGTTATTATTATTTTTTTTTGAATTTTCACAATAAATTTAACCTATTACTATTAATAATTAATAAAAAATTTATAATTTAATTTTTTTTCAAAACAATTAAGTCTACTCAATGTCATATATATATATATATATATATAATTTAAGTGAGTAATAACAAAAACAAAAATAATAGGTCTAATAGTGCTGGTAAAATATTCTAAATATTTTGTCGGTACGAGTGAAAAGTAAAACTCTTTTATTAACAAAAAAAAAAACATTAAATCTCTTAAGTGTATATATAAAGTTTACATGACCTTTATTTATTTTTATTTTATTTTTGGGTAGAAAATACCTATGCCATGATAGATGAAAGTTTGATGGCAAGTACTTACTACAAGTTTGATTAGGATTTGAATTTCCACTCTTCTAAAAAAAATAATTTGATATGGTGTAAAATTCAAATTAGACATATTATTGGTGCCATATTATTAAGGTAGTAGATGAAATTACTAATTTTGAATTGTATGATTATTATAATATTTTATGTGATTTGTTTAAAATAATGATATTACTTTTTAAATATTAAGAAAAATTTTAGTTTGATTCTCTTTTAGTAAAGTAAATTTTCTTTTTTAAGTTAGTATCTAAAAAGTAAGACTACTTAAAGTAAGATAGGTCACATTTAAATAAAAAAAATTCTAATTTAAATATTTACTTAAATGAATTCTTATCAAGTAATTATGAGTTTTAATGTTATTCAAATTTAAAGAATTTTTACATAATTTTTGTAATTTAAATAAAAAGTTATTCAAATTTTAATAATAAATAAATAAAAAGTCATGTTTGAATAAAAACCACTTGACTTAAGTAACCACTCAAACCAATCATATTATTATTTAAATTTTGAGTTTTTACATAATTTACACAATTTAGATAACAAGTTAATTAAAATTTAAGGAAAAGCAAAAATAAATTAAATTTAAATAAAAAATATTCTATTTAGGTGACTAGTTAAATGGATAGTAATATTATTCAAAATTAAGGACTTTTTACATAATTTTTGTAATTTAAGTAAAAATTTATTCAAAATTTAAGAATAAATAAAAAAATGTCATATTTGAATTGAAAATGTTTGACTTAAGTAACTAGCCAAATAAATCATATAGTTATTTAAATTTTAAATCTTTTTATGTAATTTATGCAATTTAAATAATAAGTTATTTAAAATTTAAGAAAAAGTAAAATTAGGTTTTTGAATAAAATATATTCTATTTAAGCAATTGCTTAAATGAGTATAATAATTGCATGTTAGTATCTCAAATATAAATTAATGGAGTTCAAACTAAAATTAAATATATATATATGTATATATATATATATAACAAATAATTTAAGTGAGTAATAATAACAACAACAATAATAATTAACCTAATGGTGTCAATATAATATTTGAAATACTTTGTTTTCATAAGCAAAAAGAAGACCTTTATTGAAAAAGAAAAAAAAATAGTAAACCTCATTTAAGCATATATGTAAAGTTCATGTGATCCTTATTTATTTTTATTTATTTTGGTAGAAAATGTCTATGTCATGAAAGATGAAAGTTTAGTGGTAAGCATTTCTTCAGTTAAGTTTGATTAGAATTTGAATCAACCATTTTTTCAATTAAAAAAATAATTTGATACAGTATAAAACTTAAATTTAATATATTATTGATATTATCATTATTAAAACAATAGATATCATTATTAACTTTAAATCACATGATAATTATAATATTTTATGTAATTTTTTTTAAAATGATAGTATTACTTTATAAATATCAATAAAAAATTTAATTTATTTAAAGTAAATTTTCTTTTTTAAATTACTTAATACTTAAAAAGTAAGACTACTTAAAGTAAAGTAAGTTATATGTTTTGATTATTTGTACATATTCATAAATAAAAATAAAAAATATAAATATATGATAAGCAATTGACCTCTCTTGAATGATGTTAAAACAATTCATTATCTTTGCGCACTAAACTTCCAACGTGATATAATAATGTCAATTTGTTTATTTGATGCAAGTGTTTTTCCTTTTTCTTTGTTTTGGGCTTCTGGGTCTTCTCGTCTCACGCCGGAGGGGACATGCATGTTGCTCTCCTTGGTTTTTCCGAACTTCGTTTTATTATCTATTTCCGACCAGTCGGCGCGACGGCAGCTCATGGACAGTCCAGCAAAAGGAGCCAGTAATTGTAATCTTCTCGCAAATAAAGACAAGGATTAAAAACAAAAAAACAAAATTATTGGAAAAATATAATCTTAGCTGAACAAGAATTGGATTTACCATAATGACAATCAACAATCACGAGATAGGTTTCAAAATATTTCAATTAATTAACTAACAACTTGGACTTAAAGGAATATTTTTTACTCAAAGAAACTTGATAAACAAAAAGATGAAAGATTAGGATGAAAAAGAAAATGTAGAAGCAATATTCAAGTATCTCTTTATTCAAAATTTTACAAATATAGTCAATAATGTAGGATTAAGAGGACAATAAAATATAAACATTATGTCATTATATATAACTAATAAACAAACATATAACTCAAAACATATAAAAACAAACTTCATAAACACAATTTTAACTATATTATTGTACATAATCGAGCAATAATACCACATAACACAATAATATATATATATATATATATATATAATATTCATTTGTTGAGTATTCTTGATTTTAGTTTTTTTATTTATTAATTGTGTATAATGTGCCTAAAAAAAAATAATGTCTAACTAGTAGATTCTAAAATGTAAAATCAAAATTAACAATCATCAAATAAGTAATTCGCGGATATCTCAAGTATTATTCTTACCTTCGACAAAGTTTTTTGAAATTACTTAGGATTTCATATCAGTAATTTTTGGGTGTTAAAACCAGCATCTGCAACTCAGAACCCGTCTTCAGATTTTGGTCTCCTATAAACACAAAAAGATTCAGTCTTTTTCTCATAATTATAATAATCCTAGA
>JAGSHU010000106.1:0-19523 GCA_021533255.1 Ceriops tagal | reverse complement strand
AAAATATCAAATGTGGAATAATATATGTGATTAAAGTATTGACTATTGACATCTTTTAAAAGATATATTAATATGATATTTTATAAAGTTCATATGAGCACACAAGTGATATCTCAACTTTAACTTCACAAAAGATTGAAGTTTATCTTTCATAAATTATAAAATTTCCCCTCATTTGCCAAAAACTCACATATCTTGCATTTTGGAGGCAAGTCAACAAGTAGTCCACCTTAAGGTGCATTTGATATAATGTTTTTATATATTTCTAACAACAACCTTGTAGCTTGAAAGGAATTTAAGCATATGGAATCTTCTTCATTAATGATGTAGTAATATTTTTTTTAATGTGATTAATTAGTGAACACTTGATTTTAAACATGTTGTAACATTTATTAATGGGACTCATTTCCCTGTTTTGAAATTCTCAAAAAAAAAAAAATGGTCTTTCAAAATTAATCACTTTCTAAATTTTAATCTTTGTCATTTTAATGCACTTAAATTTATTTTTTTTGGTTAATTAAATAAAGGCCAAAATAGTACCGACAAAAAGAAAGTGTCTTTTTTTATTTTAATTTCAAAAAATATGATTTTATGACATACCCAGTTTTTCCATAAAACCATAAGGCAATTGGGGTTGCACAATTAGAAAAGGCATGTAAGACTGGTATAGATGTAGTTACTATTCATCTTCTTTCTCATATTTTCCAAATTGGAATGCTTACATATAAATTTTTGTGACCAAAAACTTGTAAATATGTGAGAAACAATTTTTACCCATTTGTAGCCTGAAAGAAAACAAAAAAGATAGATGAACAATGCACAAACAAGATTGAACAGATTACTTCCATGCCCGAATCAGACCTTTTAAGCTTTAATACCAGTGTAGAACATAGAAGGTTATTTGTGCAAATAACTCGTCTCTTAGCCTACAGTTTTCTCTATCCAATTTGCTTCCCAAATGTTGAAAGCATTCAATGCAAATCAAGCTAATTTCATGGTTTGCAAGGTGCCAGTTATGTCAAAATTTTAGATGTCAATGTATAAGTCATATAGTTAAAAAAATAATAAATAATATATAAGTGCGATAAATAAATAAATGAATTTAATATTTTAAAATTTTGAATTAAAATGTGATACCAAATTTATAAAATTCATTGCTTTATTTGGACTGCTCAAATTTCATAATTTGTTTGTATGATAATATGATTAGTCTCTTTCTCGATTCTTTAAATTTACGACAATAAGAGGGGATTAAAAAAACAGAAAATAATTGAATGACAAGTGAATTAAGCTCATCAAATCCTATTATATTTTACTCTATTTCGTTGATTCATGCTTTCGAATGTTGTTCTTGGTTGATACTAAAAATGTAGATTTAAGAGTACGAATTTGAATACGAAACATTGTAGAGAAGATATTCAAAAATAAAATAAAATAAAATAAACATATAAGGTTGTTTAGGAATCTTTTGATATGAATCTTTTATTGTAGACGTGTACATTTTTAAGGATGAAAGATGAGGATAAGTTCTTGATAGTCTTTGAAAAGAAAAATAAGGTATATTCTTAAAAAAATAGATAATTTATGAAAAATTTAAATTTAACCTAAATTCTTTTAACCACTCAATAGATTTTTTTTTTGTTTTAAAAAAATTTTCTAAATTTGAGAATTTTACCACCTCACTAAAAATAATCTCTAAAATAAAACAACAATTGTTTTCTTATTTAAGCAAATACTATATGACATATAGATAGGTTGGTTTCATCATCATCGTCATCATCAAGAAGAAGAAAATGTAATAGAACTAATAGCCAAAGTACCCAGGAAACAAAGATACGTACAATTTGTGGGAAAGATTGGAAAGAATCTCAGATTTCCCATTTGAGAAAAGGTCCAATTAACAGTGGAACCAGTTAAACTTTCCAATCTCACTGAATTTCCCAGAACTTAGGAACAGTCCTTGTGTACACGATTGTAGTAGAGCCCAGCAGGTCATCTGAAAATCCACATGCTCTGAAGAAAGACCTGGGTCAATTGTTTTTTTTTTTTTTTTTTTTGGACAAGCAACCCTGATTAACATTTAACATTTACTTCCTAGCCATGTTTTCAACTCATGCAATACAAACGTGAATTTCGCAAGCACTTTTTCCTCGGGGTTTTTGATTCCTGATTGCCCCCACAAAAAATAAAAAAAAAAGCGTGAATTTCGCAAGCACTTCTTGAAATATAATTTTTGGTCTCCCGTCGTAAGCCTTGGCTGGCTGATCTAAATGGTTTGACAGTCAAATGCCTAGCCAACTCATTATAAGAAACTTCTCACAATACTTTCCGATCTACCCAGAATTCTGTTTGCTTACCTCTCCTTGGCGGAGGCTGAAATGTCATATATCTCTTTATTTGTGAGGATTCTGGGACGCAAGGAAAACAAAACAAAACAGAGTCCTGAGTGTTGGGAACCAGTTGAGGAAAATGAAACATAAATTGCATAAAATTCTCCAGCAACTACATGGACAAAGATCACAAAACATGATGATAATATTAGTAGAGCTTGTTGAGAAGGAGCTGGATGCACGAGAGACGGCTATCAAGACATTATCAATTTTTAAGACAATTATGTAGAGCCCATTGACAAATCATCATCGATCAGTCGATATTCACAGTGGAGGATCAGTATATGGCCAGACGAAGATGAGACAAAAGGACGATTACGTTGACACGGGAGGGTCCAGGATAGGATTTGGTAAATTCTCAAGCAATACAGACAGAGAGAGTGAGTGTTTCAATGAACATTTAGATTTGTTTAATTAAGGAAATATAAAAAGAGAGAGTTGACTGACTAACCTTACAATTCTTTTAACAATCATCTTGCCAATCCCCATTCCCCGTAGTGAAGGGATAACCTGTTATGGCAGGAGTAGGCACCGAAAACCAATTATACAAATGCATCCCAGTTAACTTGAAGATAATAGCAAGGAAGAAATTACCATGACATCGTGGATTGAGGCGGTCAATCCGAGATCAGAAACGGCGCGCCCAAAGCCCACGAGCAGGCCATTAGAGGGCAAAACCAAAGGAAGCGTCAGAGGCATCACTCTCCGGAACAAATCTCCCAAACCCACCATCGAAGAAGAAGAAGAAGAAGAAGAAGGATTAGAAGGGTATTCTTGTTTCGCTTGATTGTCGCTTGGTAGATCTTGCGGATTACAGAAGACGGATACGACAACAGGGCTGTAGGCGAGAGCAATGCAAAGTTTCTTGATATCAACAGCTGCTTCCTCTTGTTCTTCAACTAACAGTATTCTTCTTCCGACCTGGGTCTGGTCAAGCTTTGGGAATCGATGGCAGGAGTGATTACAGGTGCGGTACAATTCTCTCAGAGCTTTGGGCTTCACATGAGATGGGTTTGTGGATATGTAAATGGGTATCGTGCTTGATGATGATGATGGGGATGACGATTTAAATCTTCTCTTAGAGATTGTCCATCTTATTTCCATGGTCGCGCTGCCATATCCACAACTTCTTCCCTTCCGCTTCAGCTGTGCGAACGCAGAAGTAGTAATAGGAAGCTCCATGAACCCACTTGTCTGTCCGATACAGCGACACACACTCACTTTCTTTACCGGTGACCAAACTCATCTACCCAATTGAACGATAAAAGTAGATAAAGGGGCGGAGATAAACGGTGACGTGAGCCTTGGGAGGGTGTTAGTACTATATATATATATATATATATTATATTGATAGATAAAAAAAAAAAGGCAAATGTTGTACGGATAGTTAGTTATTAGTAGTTAATAATTTAAATTTTAATTTAAAAATAAAATTTAATATTTATAAAAATTGAAAAAAATCTTAAACTATCATATAGTACTCTTGTTCAAACTAAATTTGAAAAAATGTTTTTAGATTTGGAGCCAAGAATTTGGGAAAAAATTGGAAAAGACAAATAAAACAAGATAATTTAGATGAGAGACAAAGTAAATCATAGAATGGTTCTCTTTTTTCTTTTCTTTTTATAATCATCCACTTCACTTTATACACTTGTCTAGTAAGTACAATAATATAGAGCAACAATAGAATATAACCTAAATGTAGTGTTTTGTACATTACGTTTATATTTATGATGATCAACCTAACAGTAATGGTATAACAAAAATTTAAATCCTCTTTAGAAAGGCTTTGTTTCCTTATCTAGCATCGTTCCTAACAAATCCCTGCTATTAAATGGCTTCTTGTTGTGTAGAGTATCATTCTCATGTCCTTTCTTAATTAAGATTGGAGCATAAGTTTGATGTCTTTCCCATTGTGTAAAAGATTTTCTCCTTCAAGCTTCTACAATTCAGCTAAGATCCTTTCTTTAATATTCGTGTCATCAGTTAGTGTATAAGATATGTTGAAAGAATTGTTCTAATTTCTTTCTATATCACCATGCTGAAGCTATCTAATTTGTTGCAAAATTAACTTGTTGAATTGTACCTTTACTTAACAAGAGGTAATGTTCTTAGGCACATTGTTGGTGGAAGCAAGCTACAAATGAATAGGTCCAAAGTGAAAGTCATTCATGATGGGAGCCACCGAAAAGGGTAAACTAGTTACGATCCTTCCTAAAACTCGTTGACTATTACTAAAGGATTATCAAAAGCTACTTTTCTATTGCATCTTCACTTACTGAATTGTTAAAGAAGAATAGAGTATGAGGTTGGATGCTAGCTGTGAAGGAAATTTAAGATGCTCAAGCAATCGGTGATTGAAGAATTGGTGTTGTCCCTTCTCAAATCACACCAAGCCATATGAGATAGACATGAATGCTTCTGATTTTACGCTTGGTAGTATCTTGATGTAAGAAAATCATCCCATGACCTATAAGAGCCACAAGTTCAACGATACTTAGCACCAATATACCATATAAGAAAAGGATATGACTGCAACTAGTATGATTGTACCGTCCAGCTCTATTACAATGTGGCACGCACGCCGACACGACCAGCATGATTGTATCATTCATCCTCCGGCTCAAGGCCAAACAAATGGATGAATGACTCTTCATAGAGGACATTATTGAACATTTTCCAAAAAAAAAAAAAAAAAGGTCTTGGTAGTACTTAACAAGAAAGATTATTTAAAATATAGTATTCCTTCTTAGCATTGATTTTTTTCTAGGACATTGGCTTCAGAATTTCAACCTTTTGCTGGCATGAAGTAAACATATTTAATACATCAATTCAACGTACAAATCAAAGCTTTTCACATTCTTGATTCTTGTACCTAAGTGAAATGTACAACTTAGTTGGTAGTTATCCAACATTAGTACTTCACAAACAAACTAACGGATGATACAGAATTATATATGCAATATGTCTTGTTGATAGGTCATAAGAAGACAAAGATATGTCCTTCCACAATGTCTTTGTTTTACCTAACTCCTCCGCTAATTTGGATTCTAATTTGAGTGAAAGTTAATATGGATCCTTCATGTGAAGGAATTTGGATCGTCTTTTTCGGCTGGGCAAAGGCAGCTACTTGGCCTTGCACGTGCTCTTCTCAAATCTTTTAAGGTAAAATCATGATATGTGACCATAATTTTGCACTTATATAGTTTGCTTTATTAAGATACTTTAAGATGATACTAACATTGTTGTATAAAGGTGTCTGCTTTTATGTTTTAGCACATTAGTATTTTGTTAGACAGATCATTTGGCTCTATTACCTTGTTGAGGGATTTCATTGAACAATGCATTGATAAATGCTTGTGTGCTACAGTAAAAGAGTAGATTACTAACCTATCATGCATTCTCAGGTACTTTATTTGGATGAATGCAGTGCAAGCATTAACACACAAATAGCTTCAGTACGACAGAATGCAGTATTTACTGACTGTAAAGGAATGACAGTAATCATAATCGCTCATTGCATTTCCGCTATTTTGGGCATAGACAACATCCTTATTCTTATTCTTGATCATAAGAACCTGGTATGATAAAAAAGACGTGGTTAAGGGATCCAACGCATACAAGGAAATCAAAGAACAACCAGGAAAGTTAAACCAGATTTTAATAACACAAACTCTAAACCCACGATTTGAAGGAACACGAACCTAAAGTATTTAAAAAGGATATGGACGCCACACTCCAGAAAAGAAAGGAATTGGGAGTGATAAGTCAATTGGAATGCCACAAGAAAAAGTATCTCTTGATAAGTTCTTTAGTCCTCAAAAGAACTGAGGGAGAAAAACCCTTACTTTCTATTTCACTTAAAGTTGTATGATTTTCAAGAGCTTACAAGGGGTGCCTATTTATAGATTAAGATAGCAATCCTAAGGAGGCACAAATTCCTACTTAAGACAAATCCTTATTTTGGAGGAATTCTTAACAATGGACCAATTTTAACATAGACAATAAACTCCTATTTAGGAGTGAATGCTATTACTTAGTCTGACTATTAAGTATTCCAATTATATTAATTAAACCTAGACTCTTTGTTAAACTTAAATTCGAATAATTGGAAGCTTGGTTGGCCTAAATGTCCTTAATCAACCCATTTAGTGCTTCTTTAATCTTTTTGGCTCTAGCTCGTGTTATTGGGCCTTTTGAAATGTGCAATGGACCTCTTGCATCCATTGAAGCTCTAGCTCGTGTTATTGGGCCTTCTGGGATGTGCAATGGACCTCTTGAATCCATTGAAGCCTTCCACCCATCATTTTTACAGTTCTCATCATTCCCCCTCTCCTTAAAAGGATTCGTCCCGGAATCATCACCTACATCAAAATGGGAAGGATTAGAGATGTTAAATGTTGCACTCACATAATACCCACCGGGAAGGTCTAACTTATAAGCATTGTCATTAATTCGTGCTACAACTTGAAAAGGACCATCTCTTTTAGGTTGTAGCTTTGAATGCCTTTTGAGCTAGAAACCATTCCTTGTGCATATGTGCTCAAACCCAATCACCAGGTTCAAACACTACCTTCTTTCGTCCCTTGTTAACATGGGATGCGTATTGCTCAATTTGTTTTTTAATATGTTGTCACACCTTCTCATGCAATTTTTTTATCATGTCAGCCTTGCATTCACCATCTAAGCTTGCATACTCATTAACAGGTATAGGTACCAAATCCAAAGGAGTTAATGGATTAAAACCATATACAATTTCAAATAGAGAGTAACTAATAGCAAAATGAACACTCCTATTATACACAAACTTAACATATGGTAAACAATCTTCCCATGTTTTCAAATTTGTTCGAATAATAGCACGCAAAAGAGTAGAAAGAGTTTGATTAACCACCTCAGTCTGCCTATTAATTTGTGGATGACAAGTAGTTGAAAACAATAGATTAATACCTAACTTACCCTACAAAGTCTTCCAGAAGTAACTTAAGAACTTTGTATCCCAGTTTGAAACAATGCTTCGTGGCATGCCATGCAAATGTATTACTTCTCTAAAGAATAAGTCAGCCACATTATTTGCATCATTAGTTTTATGGCATGGGATGAAATGTGCCATCTTTGAAAATCTATCAACAACAATAAATACAAAATCCTTACCCCTTTTTGTTTGTGGCAATCCTAATACGAAGTCCATAGATAAATCAACCCAGGGATGGCTAGGTATGGGTAAAGGGGTATACAAGCTATGAGGTAGAACTCTAGATTTAGCCTGTTTGCATGTTATGTATTTCTTACATATCCTCTTAACATCTCATTTCATGTGTGGCCAAAAGAAATGTTCATTTAGGACATTTAGGGTTTTCATAACTCCGAAATGACCCATTAGACCACCCTTATGAGCTTTTCTTACAACTAACTCTCTCAAAGAACTCATAGGCATGTATAAACGATTTTCCCTAAATAAGAAACCATTATGCCTATAAAACTTCTCAAAGGCTGATGTCTCACATGCTTCATACACATTAGTAAAGTCAAGATCATTCACATATAAATCCTTAATATGTTCAAATCCTAATAAGTTTGCAGCAAGTGTAGAGATAAGGGCATATTTACGAGATAATGCATCATTTACCACATTTTCCTTACCTTGTTTATATTTGATGATGTAAGGAAAGGTCTTAATGCATCATTAGGATTTGATGATGTTCAAATCCTAATGTTGCCATGTCTCCAATGCCCATACCAATGTATACATCTATTTACCATAAGTAAGATAATTAAGGCTTGCTCCACTTAGCTTTTCACTAAAGTAAGCAATTAGACGCCTTTCCTACATAAAAACAGCTCCAATGTCAATACCTAAAGCATTACACTCAATCCTGAAAGCTTTTGCAAAGTTAGGTAAAGCAAGTAAGGGTGCAGAACTTAATTTTTCCTTAATGCAATTAAAAGCCTTGTTTTGGTCATTACCCCACCTAAAACTCATGTTCTTTTTGATAAGCTCAGTGAGTAGTGTAGTAATGGTGCTAAAGTCCTTAACAAAGCATTTATAAAAACTAGCTAGACCATGAAAGCGACGCACATCACTAATTGACTTAGGTGTAGGCCAATCTCAAATTGCCTTAACTTTTTCCTCATCAACTTCAACACTTTTAGCACTGACAATATAGCCAAGAAATGTGATTTGATTAGTACAAAAGGAAAATTTTTGTAAGTTAGCATACAATTTCTTAGAATGTAAAACACTTATAATAGAATATAAATGATTAAGATGCTCTTCTAGGATTTTACTATAGACCAAAATATCATCAAAATACACAACTACAAATTTACCAATGAATGGATGCAAAACATGATTCATTAGTTGCATAAAAGTGCTTGGTGCATTAGTGAGACCAAATGGCATAATAAGCCATTCATATAAACTGTACTTAGTTTTGAAAGCTGTTTTTCACTCGTCTCTCTCTCTCATCCTAATCTGATGATATCCATTTTTCAAATCAATCTTAGAAAAGACATATAAACCATGCAATTCATCCAACATGTCATATAATCTAGGTATAGGGTGATGATACTTTACAATGATTTTGTTGATTGCTCGACAATTAATGCACATCCTCCAAGTCCCATCTTTTTTGGGTACAAGTAGGACAGGAACAACACATGGACTCATGCTTTCCCTCACATATCCTTTGGAAATAAGCTCATCAACCTACCTTTGAAGCTCCTTTGTCTCCTTAGGATTACCCTTATATGTTGGTGGTTAGGGATGGATACACTTGGGATGAAATCAATTTGATGCTTAATTCCTCTATTAGATGGCAATCCACTTAGGACATCGTTAAAGAATACATCTTCAAATTCTTGCAATAGAGCAATAACAACACTAGGCAAAGATGGGCCAAACTTGTTAGTATTAAAATAAGTCTCCTTGTACAAAAGTACGATTATAGGCTGTTTGGCATAGAATGCTCTTTTGACATCACTTTCTTTTGCATAAAGACTTTCTTTTTTCTTCTCTTTCTCTTGTGTCCTCACGTTTTCTCCCCTCTTTTCTTTTTTATCAATCTCTCTTTTTTGTTCACTCTCATTTTTTATTCTCAATTGATCCTCATAAGCTTGTTGAGGTGATAATGGTATAAGAGTGATAGGTTTTTTATTCATTACAAAAGAATATCGATTCTTGAAGCCATCATGCATAACTCGCATGTCAAATTGTCATGGTCTTCTTAATAGAATATGACCCTCATGCATAGGTAGAACATCACATAAAACTTCATCATGGTACCTTTCAATAGAAAATGATATGAGCACTTGCTTATTTACCTTGACTTCACCACTCTCATTCAATCATTGAAGCTTATATGGCCTAGGATGCTTCATAGTAGGTAAATATAGCTTCTCAACCATAGTTGTGCTAGCAACATTAATGCAACTCCCACCATCAATAATCATACTACAAACCTTATCTTTGATAAGACACCTTGTCTAAAAGATGTTATCTCGTTGTACCTTATTTTCTTCCTTTACTTGCACATTTAATGCTCGCCTTGTAACGAGAGCTACTCCATTAACCAGATACTCTTTCCTATCACTTTCACCCTCTGATGATGGCACAGAATCATCATCTGATTCACTTTCAATTTCAACATCACCATTACTTCTCAAAATCATTGCACGCTTATTTGGACATTAAGATGCAATGTGACCCCTGCCTAAACACTTAAAACATTTAACATCTTTATTTCTACTTGGTTAGGTTTAAAATTACTTGTCTCGTTGCTAGAACCCATATTCTTGTGCTTGGGCAGCTCGATTTTGGACTTATAATTGGTCATCTCATCCCTTTTACTCCAATTTGGCTTCCAAGATGAGGTAGAACCCAAATTCTGCCTAAATCATGTGGAGCCCTTTCGTTTAAGTTGCTTTTCAACTTTCATTGCCATGTGCACCATGTCTTCTAGTTCCATATAGTGTTGTAATTCAACCATGTTTGCTGTGTCCCTATTTAGCCCTTACAAAATTTGAGCTATGGTTGCCTCTCTATCTTCTTCTACATTCACCTTAATCATGATAATTTCCATCTCCTTGTGGTAGTCCTCCACATTTTTGGTGCCCTGAGTAAGCCCTTGCAACCTTTGGTACAATTCCCTGTAATAGTGATTAAGGATAAACTTCCTCCTTATGATAGCCTTCATCTCTTCCCATATATCTATAAGTCGCTCATGATTCCTTCTCTTAGTCAAAACAAGTTGATCCCACCAAATAATAGCATAATCAATAAATTCAATTGCAGTAAGCTTTACCTTTTTCTCCTCGAAATAGTTGTGGCAGTCAAAGACCAATTCAACCTTCTTCTCCCATTTTAGGTATGCATTAGGATCATTCTTACCTTAAAATAGAGGAATTGTCATTTTAATACTGCCCAAATTATGGTTACAGGTGCCTTGCCTCCCAAATTCTCTTTGGTCTCTTCTATTGTTAACATTTCTAACTACAGAAATTTGATCATTAAATTCATCATCTTTTACATCATCTTCATGGTCATAGGCACGTCTCAACTGCCTTTTTGCTTTAGGAGCCTCATTTGCAACTTTACTATTGTATTAGCTTGCTCCTCCATTCTTTCCCTCATATCATTAAATCTGGTATTCATGCGCTCAAATTGTTGTTGTATAGCTTTGATCATAAAGGACACATCACCAACTTCCTCCTAAGCTGCACCTTTGTCTTTGGATGTCATAGTATTACTTTTACACAAAATAATTAGGATACCTCACAAAACACTCCCTTACGTGTCATTTAAAAGATGGTATCACACTCCCTTGTGTTTACACTCTTTATGACTTTTTCTTTATATGAACTTTCACTCTTACCTTTTACCACTCAGATTTCCCCTTTTAGCTCTATAAAGAACTAAACAATATAAATCAAAGGTATTGATTTTGAACAAAATGAGATAAATGATGTAGAATTAAACAAATTAGAGAACAAGGAATCAAAAACGAAAAAGGATATCAAGGCAAACGAATTTAATGAACTAAACTCACAAAAATCAGGATAGGGGTAGTACAACCTAGAGGATAAACTTGGGTAACAAAATAGGAAAATAGATGGTAGAATTAGAGTTGAGCAAGAAAACCTTTATTATTATTATGGCTAATATGATCAAACTGTTAACTTGAATTTGATGTTCTCTTTCTTTTGTTTTTCTTCCTTCTTTTTTTTTTTCAACACAAAACAACAATAAAATACTTAGATATAGCAATTGGAATTGAAATTAGCACATTTATGAGCTTAAACAAACAAGCAAAGAAAAAGGGATTGCAAACAAACAAATTTGTGCATTTTGATGGTAATGCACATAATAGACAAACTAAACAGAAATAAATAAATCATAAGGTAGAAAATTGAAGAGTGAGTGGAGTCAACCTGATTTAGAACTAGGCTCTGATACCAATTGATGCGAAAAACCCCAAAAAGATATGGTTTAAGGACCCAACGCACAGAAGGAATCAAAGAAAAACTAGGAAAGCTACACTAGAGTTTAATATCACAAACCCTAGACCCACTATTTGAAGGAACATGAACTTAGGGTATTTAAGAAGGATATGGACGTCACACTCCAAAAAAGAAAGGAATTGGGAGTGATAAGTCGATTGGAACGCCATAAGAAGAAGTACCTCTTGATAAGTTCTTTAGTCCTCAAAAAAACTAAAGGAGAAAAACTCTTGCTTTCTATTTCACTCAAAGTTGTATGATTTTCCAGAGCTTACAAGGGGTGCCTATTTATAAGCTAAGATAGCAATTCTAAAGAGGCACAAATTCTTACTTAGGACAAATCTTTATTTTGGAGGAATTCCTTACTATGGACAAATTCCAACATAGACAATAAACTCCTATTTAGGAGTGAATGCTATTACTTAGTCTAACCATTAAGTATTCCAATTATATTAATTAGGCTTAGACTTTTTGTTAAACTTAAATTCGAACAATTTAAAGCTTGATTGGCTTAAATGTCCTCAATTAGCCCATTTAGTGCTTTTTTAATCTTTTTGGCTCTAGCTCGTGTTATTGGGCCTTTTGGAATGTGCGATGGACCTCTTGTATCCATTGAAGATCTAGCTCGTATTATTAGGCCTTATGGGATATGCAATGGACCACTTGCATCCATTGATGCCTTTCACCCATCATCTCTACGGTTCTCATCATGGTATGCCAAACTTCTGGCTTTTGCTTTCTTTTTTACTTAATTCTAGTTTAGAGTTGACCAACTCTTGAAAAGACAGCCTTTGTGAAAATTTGAAGAGTCTGAAGAAAAAAAAAATTATAGTCATGATATTAGACAATTTGCCTATTTTGGACAATTTTGAAGTGCCTATGGCTATAAAAGAGCTAAACTTTGATTTGTTCAGGAGTCTATAATCTCTTAAAAAGGCTGCTTGTTTTGAGATTGAAACCAGCCTAAAATTTGTGGGTTTGTCTCCACTTAGTAAAATGTTAGTCTTCAGCTAGGCTTAACCTTGACTCAAATATTTTCATGAAGAAGTTCAAATGCAAGGTCATCTTGATGTTAAGGCCTGGGCTAGAACTCAACTTCATTTATGGATTTAAAATGTCTAGGCATGTTATGAAAACTAACAAAGAGCATGCTTACGCATTGTAGTAAATAAGATTTAACAAGTTTAAAAGTTAAAGACACAATGTGAAACTATGTACTGTATGGAGAATGATAATAGAGAAATACCATAGAGAATGATATTTGTACTGTAACAGATGACCAAAGCACAAAAAAATTCCAAAAGCATTTGATCATGTCTGGCTTTTGAATAAATGAGCATGAATATTTCACTTGAGATCTTTTCTTTAGGTAACTAGATGAGCTTCAAACAAGCCTTTATTAGATTGAACCTATAAGCTGTGAATGAGCTGCTTAATTTGTTCATAACTCTATTGAGATTGTGTATCCTGCTACCTTGGGATGTTGTTCCAAGAGGTTAGAAGACATTGGCTTTAAGCAAATGTAAAAGCAATTATTTGTGCTAACACACTTGAAATGATATGTTACTTCTTATTAAGAGGACATTGGCATTGATTTTATAGGTCTTTTGTATTTATATATTACTTAATTTATGTCCCAATTTTAATATAGGATTTTTTAACAGTGCAATTGTAATCCTAACAATCTCTTTGATGTGTTATTCTTTAACTATACAATTTATACGTTTACAGTTGAAATTTCAACTAAGGTAGCTCAATCTCTCTTTTTAAAGCCTTTTCAAGTTTTTTATTTTATTTGAGTTTCCTGTGAGAACTCTACGCCCAGAGTTGTTGTCTCCAACCCACCTGAGGACTTCTCACAGAGTGGTGTGTTTTTTCATAGGACTGAGTTCTCGCAAGACTAAGTCTCTCAGCGAAACTGAGAAATAGTTTGACCTCTTTAGGCCTAATTATTCTTATTATATATGCAACATAACAAATTTTATTGCACTAAAATTGCCACAATACCCAACATACCTACAAAACAATTGGGTTCAATAAACATTGCTCAAACTATACCTCTGGACTGAATGAAGAGATTAATAGTCTACTTTTATGGACAAGTAGCAACAACACGATACAATCTTCCACTTTAATAAGTCATTTTTTGCTGCATAAGCAAAATCAAATTACTGATTATTGACATCAAAATTTTTGCAGCTTTCTTGTAAATAAAAAGTTGGATAATTTATGAAGTTTATGGAACCTCAAAGTTCAGCATTATGTTTATTCCCTGCTGAAGATTTTTCCAGTAGTGAAGCGGATTCTGGGTGCAATTCAAGAAGATGCAGCCAATGATGAATGAAGTGTGGCATCGTTAGGAAATGCATCTTCATTGATTTTGAAATAAGACATATGAATAAATTCAAGCGTTTTCTGTGTTGCATTTTGCATTCCAAGAAAGAAAATGCATTCAGGCATAACCTCTTGATAAAAGGAAAAATCTTCGGCCCCCATCAGTGGCTGCATATCTTTAACATTAATATCTCCGAGCACATCTCCAGCTACAACTCAGAAGTGCTCATGCAAGTCCTTGTCATTTATAGTAGGAAGGGAAAATGAGTTCTCGGAAATTAATGATTGCTCTACATCTCTGTACTGCAGCTTGCCCTGTGATAACCTGTTATTCAAGCAAAAAATTCTTGATGATTGTGCAATAATTTAATAATAAAAATAATACAAGATCTTTACTCCACAAAAAGAAAAAAAAAAATTACGAGGAACACAACAAAGTGGACAACATGGCGAGCTATAGAAACGGAGGGGAAACATTTCAAGTTGAAAAAAGCAATGCATGCAGAAACAAAAGTTTGATCTGATCCGGGTTGGAAACAAGAAAATTGGTTCAATGAAAAACCAAGAATCAAATTAAGGAAGACATAGCTTAATCATTGTACAGCTGAAACAAATACTATATGAGAATAGGTCTACACTAAACAGAACACGCAGCATAGTTATCATAACACTGAAATCAAAGACAATACGTCCTCAATTATCTCCCCAAGTTGCATAAAGCTTTCTTTTGAAGAAACTCGGAAGACACCACAGATTGCAACGGAATCTGGAATAACATTAAATGCACCACCTCCTTGGAATTTTGCAATTGTCACAACCTGCAAGTTATACCTGAGATAAAGCACGCAATACATAAATAAATATGGGTTTGACAACGCAAATGTTCTCTTCTTCATCTTTGACAAGGCAACTGTTGTGTTCTCCATCAAAGAAAGCAAATGTTTGTGTGGTTTAAGTCAATGGATTCTAGTGCAAAACTTTGAAGTACCTAATGTCGGAGCTCTCAACTTTCAATATACAAATGGTATCTCTAGAGTTCATGTTTGCAGCACTATACAAACAAAACCCACTGAAGAAACCAAAAATGCATCATAACAGTTCATGTGGGCTTGTCACAAAAGTTGATTTCTCAAACATCAGAGCCGATGTATGTACAAGCCAAGCAGGCCACATAAAAATCTGAGTCACTTTTCAGTACTTCTAAACGGCTACATATATGACATATTAACTCCACAAAAGTGAGAACAGAAGCCTTAGCATTGACAATGCCTTGAGTTGACAATAACAGGGAAAATTGTGCCTAAGACTAATGAAAGAGAAAGTAGCATAAGATGGCCCAACATTCTCTATGTTCAGTAGAACCGGGACTTGGTGAGCTAATGATGTTGTGTTAGATACAGAAAGAGAGGCGAGGACATAAGGACTAAACCGAAAAGTGGAAAAAAACGGAATGAAGTCAAGGGGATCAACTTCATGCGGAACTAACAATTACCTTAGAAGCTGCTAATATTGGGTCGATCGAGTGCTGAGGGATGGCGGCATGACTTCCTTTTCCACTTATTAATGCTTCAAAGAAAGCCACTACCAGCCAGCAGAGGACTGGAGGCCACTTCAGCCAATGGTAATTTAGCGTCAACATGCAATCCAAAAATGGCATTGACATTCTCTAAGACTCCCTCATCAATCATTTTTTTTCACTCCACCACCTCTTCCTCCACTGGATGGAAGACAAGAACACCTGTTCCCTGATAAAACACAAACAAAAAATAATAATAATAATAAAAAAAAAACCAAAAAGTTATTACTCCAAAAGAGAGAGTATTCAAACCGACTATTCTATTGAACAGACTCGGTGGATGAGGTACCAAGCAAGCAAGCAAGGTAGGAAGGTGGATTTAGTAGCTTCGTCTTCCCACCCAACGTCGTTCCACCAACTTTCGATGACAAGTTTGCAATCCTTTTGCACTGTTGGAGTTGAGTGGAAGCCTCTTAAAGGCTTGGGCAACCGACAACTGTTACATCCATGAGCGGGTCTCGCGGAATAATTGAGATAATCACTGTTCTATCTAGAGGTAACCACTCCCAATAATTCAATGGAAAGATTCACTCCAAAAATGCATAAAGAAAACACTAGTGTGCCGCGGGGTCCTTAAGAATGAAGACGTTGAGAAATTTTTTTTTATGAATTTATTATTGATTTGATTAATTAGTTGGTGATTTTTTTAATTATTATATTTTAATATTAAATCAACTTAAAATTACTATAGTTTCATAAAACAAAGTAAAATTATGATTATTAAAATTATACATCTATAATTATATAAAAATTATAAGAAGATTGTTTGTGTTGATTTAAATTTATTTAAAATAGACTAATAAATACTCTAAGAAAAATAACTTAACACGGGTAGTTGATAAGAATAGGAGGAAAAAAATTTTATTAATTATTTTAAGAATTTTTAATTCAGAAAGATGTAAAATAATTAAGTTTCATGTTTAATTTAATGACACAATAAAACAAATAATACAAAAAAATTATATAATTGATATCAATTCAATTTAAGATTAAGGACTTTTATTTTTGTTGTTGTGGTTGAGATTAGAAATGGTAATGATACAGGGCTCCATCTCTCACTAGTTTTTATTTTCTTAATAATAGATAATAATCTTCAAAATAAATTCTCAAATTCTATAATATTAAATTAGTCACTAATTTAAATACAAAAATATCTTAAAATACATAATTTAAATACATAATTAATATCTTAAAAGTTCAATTTGCTTTTTCAAAATTGTCTTTAAATGAAAGACAGTAAGTATAAAGAAACAAAAATATACAATATCATCAAATTTATTATTAATAATTAATAAACTCATTATTGGTTGACTAAAGAAAGAAAGAAAAAAGTAATTTCATCACACACATAAATAATTATATAATAAATCTTGAAATTTTTAATCTTTCTGTCATGTTGATAAAAAAATTATTTAAATCATGAATAAATTACTAAATAACCACCTCCATGTAAATTTATATTTTAATAAAATTTTATGTAAATAAAATAAATGAAAAAATTATATTAATTAAATTTTGTATTAAAGAATAAAAATAATAAAAAACTATAAGTTATTAAATTGGAACTTACACTAAAAGGCATCATTACATTTTGAACGTGTATGACAGTGATGGAGGAAACTCTTTTTCTTTTGAGATGAAATATTTGCCATAGAGAATATGTGGAGGAAAGTGAAAAGATAAGAAGAAATATATTGGTAGGATTATGATTAATATCTTAAATTATTTAATTATTTTTGTAAAAAATTAAATAATTACTAAATAAATGACAAAATTATAATTTCATAATTCAAAGTTAATGTTAAGATTGAAATTGGGAATATATATATATATATATATATACATACATGAACTTCATCTTTACATTTAATTGAAAATTTACAAATAAAGGTAGAACTCCTAATTACAAATCAATTTCTTTTGACACAATTCTCATCAAGATGGAATAAAACAAGTCTCTGCAAAGATGAAAATCATTGTAATTCTAAGTTAGGATTAAAGAGTTTAAATTCCAAATGGAAGCCTAAACCTCTCTTATATTATAGCTTTAACCATTATAGTAATGTTTAACTTAAAAGGCACTATCATCAGTATCTTCTTTTCTCATTTGCCTCATCTACTCCTGATCTTGGAGTGCATAGATGAGTTATACTAAAAAGATTGCGTTTAAGTCTTTGAAATCCTCCAAAGATAAAATCTTGGCTTTAAACCTTTTAGACACGCTAACTAAGACTTTTGATCCATTAACTTGTCAAGAAAGTCTTGACTAAGGAACTTAATTTGGTTGATAAAGTTTGAGTAGTCTATCACTATATTCTTTGATAGTTTCAAATTCCTTCGTTCTGAGTATCTCAAATTCCCTCCTGAAATTCAACAATTGCATGTTTCTGGCTTTTAGAGAGCCTTTAAATTTAGTTTCTGGCTTTTAGAGAGCCTTCAAATTCAACCTATGCAAAGCTTCTTTGGCTATTTCATAAGCCATAATCCTATTAAAAATGCTTTTTGCAACAACTAAATGTATGCAGGTCAAAGCCTTGTATGCCTTGAAACCTGCTCACTGTGGTGCATGATTTGTGTTACTGTTGGGTTTGCAAGTAATGGGGAGATCTCTGCACCATTCTTAGTGACTTGTCATAGATCGAAGGCCCTCAAATATGCCTTCAATATGACAAACTATTGACTATAGTTGTCTCCATTGAATTTTGGTGAAGGTAAGGGAGTAAAGCCAAAGGAAGCCATTCAGGAAGGCAACAAACTTTTTTCAAGAGGGTGCTCTCTATTTTTTTTTTCTTTTAAGCTCACTGGTTTTAATTCTCTCAAAACCTCTCTTTGCAGGTCTCTTAAGGCTTCAAGCTGCTCTGATACCACTTGTTAGTTTCTATAAAATGATTGGATTTGATTCATAGAGGTTTGGGTTGTTTAGATGAAGGAAACAAATTTGAAAAGCAAAGTCAAATCGATTCTAAGACCGATTCTATGTCATGAGTTGGTTTGTTACTGGTAAAATGCAAAAAAGTTGTTTCTTCAACTTGAAGCAACTGGTTTCTTGGGAGAGCAGAATGCTCTGCTAGCTACTGCATTCCTGCATTTCCAATGAGATGAGTAACACTGCAGCACCATAGTCTTCAGCTTTAGTACCCATACTCATCTCCTAAGAGTTTCACGTGGGAAACAGAGGATGATATAATATAACTAACCTGTCCAAAATGGAAAAAATAATTCTCTCTGGCCAATTTTGCTAGTGTAGATTGATTGGTAGAAGTTATAACGTGTCTAGGCAAGTTGCTTAGGTATGAGAAAAAATTACATGAGTGCACTTACATGCACATACATTTTATATGCATCCATGACAATTTTGTGAAGTTGTGTCCATGTGTGTAAACAAACTAATATGTAAATTGAAGATGAAAGGCTTCAACCATTAACCAAATCAGACCCCTTTGTGGGAAAAGAAGGCAAGATCCTTTCAACTGGGTTTCTTTATAGAGATCGAGGTCAAGTTATGCTACTCTGGGAAAATTTTGTCCAAGTAAAATTGCATAAATATAAAGCTAGTTTTTGAAAAAGAACACCTCTTCTGATAGTGAAAAAAAATTTCGTGAGTCAGCAAGCCCATAATCAGATGATCCTAAAGCTAGCATTGCTAGAGCAAAGTAGGCTAGTTCATCCATATGCATGTACAAGGAAGATGCATGAGAAGGATTTAAAATTAACACTTTTTTTTT
>JAGSHU010000105.1:0-19795 GCA_021533255.1 Ceriops tagal | reverse complement strand
TATGGATCGATTGATTAAATATGCTCATTTTTGTGCTCTTAGTCATCTTTATACCGCCACTATTGTTGCTCAAGTTTTCATCAAGAATATTGTGAAGCTACATGGGGTTCCTAAATCCATTATTAGTGATTGCGATAAAGTCTTCACTGGTAATTTTTGGAAGGAGTTATTTTGTTTGCGAGGAACATAATTGAAAATGAGCTCTGCTTACCACTCATAAATAGATGGGCAAACTAAAGTTGTTAACAGGTGTTTAAAGAATTACCTTTGTTGTTTTGTGGGTGACAAGTCAAATGATTGGGTGAAATGACTTCCTTGGGTGGAATGGTGGTACAATACCACTTATCATTCTTCAACCAAGATATCTCCATTTAAAGTTGTCTATGGTTGAGCTCCACCAACTCTTATAAGGTACACAGTTAGGTCTTCTCATGTAGAACAAGTAGATAAAGACTTGCAGGATCATGACAAGTTACTTCGACTTCTCAAGGGCAATCTTGCCAGAGCCCAAGCTTGAATGAAGAAGTATAGTGACACATATCGCACTGAACATGAGTTCACCATAAGTGACTGGGTCTATTTGAGACTTCAACCATATTGACAGTTATCTGTTACTATTAACTCATTAGTGAAATTATCAGCTTGCTTCTTTAGGTCGTTTAAAGTCCTTGAACGCATTGGTCCTGTTGCTTATCATTTGGACTTATCAATAAAGTCCAAAATCCATCTTGTTTTTCACGTCTCCTGTTTAAAGAAAAAGTTAGGAGAACGTGAGACTATACAAGGCCAATTACCTAACATGACTCCTATAGGAGAGGTTAAGGTTCAACCACAAGTTATATTGGATTCATGTATTGGCAAGCGTGGAAATCGAGTTGTCATTCAAATTCTTGTTTAATGGTCTACTCTTCCCATTGAGGAAGCAACTTGGGAATTCTACCACTCTTTTGCAGAGCGATTTTTGGAATTCACCATTACTCATCCTTGAGGACAAGGCTATTTTAAAGGGTAGGAGGATGATAGGATTCCCTAATTTATGTGATATGATAGGATTCCTTAATTTACGTGATTTTGCACAACTTTATTATTTCCATTTTAATAGGTATTCAATCATTATATATACATGTAAAGTTTATGGCTTAAGAAAACAAGCACTAACAATCTATTCAAGCTTTCTTAGCTATTTGGAGGTTAATTCCCTCGAAGAATCATAAGAGGCCAATCCCCTTGAAGTAATTAATTTTTTATTCTGTAATTTTCTGTTTTCAAATCCCTAATATCTCATCATCGAGATCGATCCCCTCAAAGTGATCAATCTTTTATTCTACAATTTTCTCTTTTCAAATCCCTATATAATGCTTAATTGTCTATAAATATAGAATTAATCTTATCACATAAATTAGAGATCCTAGAAATCCTATTATTAAGGAATTCTATCAATTGCGGAACCTTATTATTAAGGAATCTTATCAAATTCTCATATTTCTTTGTTTTGTCTTTTTTTAAATAAAATTAAATATGAAGTTTTTAATTCTTGTTGGGGTTATTTCTAGGTGAGGGAGTTTAGTGATGCTGTAAGGAGGGAAGATGATGCTGTGTTTTATGGTGGGTTAATGAAAGCATCCAAGATTCTAGCCGATATTGTGAAAGCTGTGGCGGGCTGCTGTTTATGTTGATGTTGATGTTGATTTTGACCTTGAACGGCTATAGGTGGTGAGTATTAGAGGGTAGTTAATTCTGCTTATACAAGCTTCTAGACAGCAAAATTCAATTTGCCACACAATTTTCGCTGCTAATTCTAACTTTTCTTGTAATGCTGGTGGTGGGTTAGGGTGGGAGAAGATTGGCGGGTGTTGCTTAGCTAGCAAAGTCTCTTGGCATTGTCTCATGTGACCTAAGGTCGATTCTCATTACCTATTGAAAGCTATTCCTTTTGTGCAGCCAATGATCTACTGCATCTGAGATGGTCTAAAAATATATTTACTTGTTTTGAATATATAGGTTTGGATGATTTCGATGTATGAGTTCAGTGTTTAGCTTGATATTCTATATTTTTCTATGTAGATGTTTAGGGGCTGTTGGAACCCATTGTTACACTGGAGCTCTTGCAACAACAACCACAACCAGTGACATTGTTGTTTGAGCTGTGCAAAAAGCAGGGAAAGCAAGTTGACATCAAGCATTGGAAAAAGAGGGCAAAAAACATTGCTAGTGTGTATGTAGATGGTGAATTTGTTGCTTCTGGTTCTTCTGAGTGGAAAGAAATTATGAGGCTTAACACAGCAAAATTAGCTTTACACAAGTTATAAAATTTAGTTCCTATTGATGGTGGTATGTTTGAATATTGTGGTACAATGGATGGTTTGTTTGAGATTCAAGGAGCAAAACAAAAGTTACATGAGCTTTGTGCACAAGTTACAAGAAGAAATGGCCCAAGCCAAGTTACATGTATGTATTTTTACTTTATATGGCAAATCTGTTTTTAGGTTTTCTTTTCTATGATTTACCCTTTATCTACCTTTTGTTTGTTTGCTTGTTTCCTCCGAATTTCACATGCATTTTCCCATCTTCTGGAAGATATACATGTAATTTTTTGCCCTCAATTTACTCACCATCTTGCCTACCTTTCTGTACATTACTTTCTTTCGCATGACCAATTTACTCACCATCTTTTTCTTTTGACACACAGGATTGAGAAAGATGTGTTTCCTCCAAATCCCAACAGTTTTGTGTGCTCAGCTTAAATTGTAACTTCAGATGGTGAGCTCCACATGATAGGAGATGGAAGACTGAGAGTAAAGGAAGCAGAAAACTCTGGAGAGGCCATCCTCAATTACAATTTTAGAAACAAGCACCTTCTTGAAGAGGCACTGATGCATCCCTCACTCATTGACTATGCCAGTTACCAACGGTTGGAGTTTGCCGGTGACGCTGTGCCATCCCTTGCATTTAGCAACCATGTCTGCCTCGCTTACCCCAATCTCAACCGAAGACAACTGTCTTTGTTATGCACTGCCGACATCAGCACTAAGAAACTTGCCCAAGTGACTTGTTAAGCATGAGCTTAACAGTTTCATTTGGCGCAATGCCTCTGGACTAGATGATAAGGTAATATTATTATAGGTTTAGTGTGGTAGGTATGTTTGTAAAAAATATTGTTGGCTGCAAACTATGGACTTGTGGAGAACAAAAATAATTTATGAAGAGAGGCTTTATTCTCGATTCTGTGTCATGCTTACAAGCAATATAATATTTATTTATAGGTTGTAGTTTGTCCTTCTAAAACTGAAATAAACTTAATTATAGGCAATTTTATTAATAGTCATAAACCAAAATTAAAACCCATTATCACCTGTAAGAGTAACTGCTGACTCTTGATATTTCATTTTCCTATAAAATTGTTGAAATAATGCACTAATAAAAAACGGACATTTAATTTTTATTCAACAAGACTCCCCCATAAACTTAAATGCTTCTGCCATCTTTCGTGCCGATCAATCTTTTGCAGTTGTCGAGAAGTATCGTCGGTAGCGGTTTCGTGAAGATATCCGCAACTTGGTCCCAACTTGCCACATGCACTAATTCCACACTTCCTTCCTTCACTTGATCTCGGATGAAGTGAAAGCGAACGTCAATATGCTTACTTCTCTCATGATCCACCGGGTTCTTGCTCAACTCAATTGCTGATTTGTTGTCAACTCGTATCACAGTCGCACCGAGTTGTTGTTGCTCCAACTTGCCCAACAAATTTCTGAGCCATATTGCATGACGTACACACAAAGATGCTGCCACATATTCAGCTTCACATGTCGAGAGTGTTACGATCAGTTGCTTCTTTGAAAGCCAGGTAAACGCCGTGTCACCCATAAAAAACACATAACCCGATGTGCTTTTCCGATCGTCCAAGTCTCCGCACCAATCGCTATCGGAGTACCTGACCAACTTGTAATCTGCCGCATTTGTATAGAATAACCCGAGTGACACTGTTCCTTGGATGTACCGTAGGATTCGCTTCAACGCCTTCCAATGTGAATAACCTGGCTCCTCCATGAACCGATTTACAATGCCAACACTTAATGCAAGGTCCGGTCTTGTGCATGTGAGATAGCGAAGGCTTCCCACTAAACTCTAGTATTTGCTTGTGTCGACTCGTTCTCCTCCATCAAACTTAGAGAGTTTTGCACCCGGTTCCATTGGTGTTGAAACCAGATTGCAAGACTCCATCTTGTACTTCTTCAAAATCTCCTTTGTATATGCCTCCTGGGATACAAAGATACCCATCTTTCCTTGTCTTACCTCCAGACCAAGGAAAAACTTCATCAAGCCCGAATCTGTCATCTTGAATTCCCGTGTCATTGTGCTCTTGAACTTTTGTATCATTCCATTATTATTCCCCATAAAAATGAGGTCATCAACATAAAGAGCAACAAATAACATATTACCTCCACTCTTTTTCACACAAAGGGCATATTCGTAGGGACATTGCTCGAACCCGTTCGCCTTGAAGTATGTATCGATACAAGTATTCCACACCCGCAGTGCTTGCTTCAACCCGTAAAGTGCCTTCTTCAATTTCAATACCTTCTTTTCTTCTCCGATTTTCATGTACCCAGGTGGTTGTTCGATATAAACTTCTTCTTCAAGCACACCATTCAGGAATGCCGACTTGACATCCATTTGTAATATCGGCCATTTGGATTGAGCCGCTTGTGAAATGAGCAATCTGATTGTCTCCATTCTTGCAACGGGAGCAAATACCTCGTTATAGTCGATTCCCGCCTTTTGCTTGTATCCCTTTGCTACAAGTCTCGCCTTATACCGTTCTATCTCCCCTTGAGCATTCATCTTTATCTTAAACACCCACTTGACACCAATGGGCTGAGTTCCTTTCGGCAATTCTGCTAACTCCCATGTGTTGTTGCGATCTATTGCTTTAATCTCCTCATCCATGGCAGTTTGCCACTTCTTGTCTCGCACCGCCTGTTCAAAACTTATATTCTTAGAATCCACCAAAAGACATACAAGGTGTACCTCATTTGTCGAATCATACAAATCTTGTAAACTTCACATTTTGGGTTGTCGCGGTTCATCTTCATCATCAATAGTTTCAAAATTTTCCAGTATGGTTGTTGTTATACCAGTTGATGATTCTCCAACTTTGATGATACCCTTTGTTACTTTATTCCAATCCTACTCATTTGCTTCATAAACTCGTACATCATGGCTCACTAGAATCTTCTTGCTTATCGGGTCAAATAGCTTGTATCCTTTTGTTTTCTCATCATACCCAATAAAAATATATCTTTTTCTTTTGTTTTCAAGCTTTGTTCTTCGTTGATCCTGCACGTGTGCATAGGCCAAACTGTCGAATACTTTGAGATGAGAGACTGTCGGTTTTTGTCCGCTCCATGCCTCTTGTGCTGTTTGATCATACAACTTCGCATGTGGACACTGATTTTGAACATAGACGGCGCATTGCATGGCTTCTACCAAAAATTCCTTTGGCATTTTCTTGCTCTTAAGCATTGACCGAACCATGTCAAGAATGGTCCGGTTCTTCCTCTCGACCACACCATTTTGCTATGGAGAGTACGATGCGGTTAGAAATTGCCTTATGCCTTGCTCCTCACAATACTCCATGAAAACCGTCAAAGTGTACTTGCCACCTCTATCGGATCGTATAGATTTAATGTGTCTACCGGTTGCCTTTTCCACCAGCACTTTGAATTTTTTGAACACCTCGAACGCCTTGGATTTTTCTTTCAGAAAATAAACCCAAGTTTTTCGTGAGAAATCATTAATAAAGGAAATGAAATACCTTTTGCCACTGAAAGATTCAGGGGTGATTGGTCCATATATGTCAGAATGAATCAACTCGAGAGGTTGCTTAGCCCGATATTCTGCCTTCTTTTGAAACGACATTCTCGCATGCTTTCTGAGCACACATTCTTCACAAAATTTCCCTCATATTCCATGTCTGGTAGTCCGTGCACCATGCTCTTCTTTGCCAACTTGTTTAGGCCTTCATGATGTAGGTGACTAAAATGAAGATGCCACAGTGACGCCTTATCTTTTACATTGACTTGAAAACATTTTTCTTGTAAACTTCTCAAATTTAGTTTGTACATCCGATTTCTCCCCATTTCAACTCGAGCGACTAAACGCCCTTGCTTGTCTTTCAATAGTAATATCCGGTCTTTCATAAAAACCGAATAACCTTTCTCCATGAGTTGCCCCATACTTAAAATGTTGCTCTTGAGGTCTGGTACGTAATACACATCTTGGATTGACCCAACTAAACCATCCTTTTGTAAATAATAAATCGTACCTTGGCCTTTGACCTCAACCTTCAAGCCATCTCCAAATGATACAGATATAGCTTCAACCTTTCGCATCTTTTTGAAACAGTGCTTGTGCCCACACATATGGTTGCTTGCAGCCGTGTCAAGGTACCACACCGTGTCATTGTCGGTGTTGACTTTGTTATATGCCATTAAGAGAAAACCTTCTTTCACCTCATCTTCCGTGACTAGGTTGGTTGTCTCTTCCACCTTTTCTCGACTCGACATTCTTTTGCAAAATGCCCCACTTATCGGAATTGCAATCCTTCGTATAGTGACCATATTTGCCACACTTGTAGCACTCAATGTTGGAATAATTTGACTGACCGCCTCTTCCACTACCGCATCCTCTTCCACGCCAATTCTGTTGGTTTGATTGCCCCTTCTCCTCATGATACCCTTCTTGACCGCGGCTTTTCCCACCGTGACTATTTCCTCGACAACCATGGCCACGCCATTTACCTCAAAAGTTTTGAGAATAGAATATCTTTTCGTCATTGATCAATGCTTTGGTTTGAAGTGCCTGCTCAAGTGTCTCCTCCTTCTTCTTCTTACGATATCATGTGCCATAAGGGAACCGGTAAGCTTGTCTACCGTGAACGTTGCTAGATCCTTTGACTCTTCTATGGCACATACCACATTCTCGAAACTGTCGGTTAACGACCTCAAAATCTTCTCCATGACCCACGCATTGGACAACTTTCCTCCGTCTTGGTTGAGTTGATTCACCACGGTTTGAACATGCGTGATGTAATCGGACACACCTTCCGACTCCTTCATCTTCATGCCTTCCAACTCGTTGCGAAGAGTTTGAAGGCGAACTTGTTTAACTTGGTTGGCTCCTTTGTACACAGTCTCCAAGATGTCCCACGCTTCTTTTGAAGTTTTCGCACTCGCAATCTTCTCAAAGCCCAACTCATCAACAGCTCGGAACAACATGTACAATGTCGTCTTATCTTTTGATCGCATTTCTTTCAACGCCTTATTTTAAGCCACCGTATATCCTGTCGTAGATTCTGGTTCTTTGAAACCTTCTTGAACCACCTCCCAACAATCCATAGAACCGAGAAGAGCTTTCATTTGGATGCTCCAATTCTCGTAGTTCACCTTCGTTAATCGGGGCAGCGGCACATTATTGATTACACTCTCCATCGGCTCTAATACCAATTTGTAAAAAATATTGTTGGCTGCAAACTATGGACTTGTGGAGAAAAAAAATAATTTCTGAAGAGAGGCTTTATTCTCGATTCTGTATCATGCTTACAAGCAATACAATGATTTATTTATAGGTTGTAGTCTGCCCTTCTAAAACTGAAATAAACTTAATTATAGGCAATTCTATTAATAGTCATAAACCAAAATTAAAACCCATTATCACCTGTAAGAGTAATTGCTGACTCTTGACATTTCATTTTCCTATAAAACTGCTGAAATAACACACTAATAAAAAACAAACATTTAATGTTTATTCAACAATGTTCACAATTCTCATTGATCTTGGTTTGTCTTTTTAATTATATGATGGAATTTTTGATCTGCTTAATTCTCGTTGGGGTTATTTCTAAATAGGTAAGGGAGTTTACGAATGCTGCGTGGGGAGAAGATGATGCAGTGGTTTACGGTGGGTCAGTGAAAGCGCCCAAGATTCTGGCCAATATTATGGAGGCTTTGGCAGCTGCTGTTTATGTTGATGTTGATTTTGACCTTGAACGGCTATGGTTGGTGAGTACTAAAGGGAATTTAACTCCCATTTTAACTTAGCCAACAAATATCACTATATGCAGATATTTAGGAGCTTGTTGGAGCCCATTGTTACACTGGAGCTCTTGCAACAACAACCACATCTTGTGACATTGTCGTTTGAGCTGTGCCAAAAGCAAGGAAAGCAAGTTGACATCAAGAATTGGGAAAAGGGGGCAAAAAATATTGCTACTGTGTATGTAGACAGTGTATTTGTTGCCTCTGGTTCTTCTGAGCAAAAAAGAAATTGCAAGGCTCGATGTTGCAAATGTAGCTTTGCACAAATTGTCAAAATTAATTGCTAGTAATGGTGGTGTGGTTGAATATTGTAGTGAATGGACTGTTTGCTTGAGATTTAAAGAACAAAACAGAAGTTACACGAACTCTGTTGCAAGAAGAAATAGCCTAAACCAAGATACATGTAAGTATTTTTGCTTGTGTATGACATATCGGTTCTTATTTGTACCTCTGTTTTCTTTGTAGTGATTTAGCCTCACCTACATATTGTGTTTTTTTGGCTTCTTTCATTTTAAATTCACATGCATTTTCCCATTTTCTAAAAGATTCACATGTAATTTTTTTTCCCTTCAATTTACTTATCACCACATTCCCTACCTTCTCCGTGTTGCTTTCTTTTTTATGAACAGTTTACTCATCACCATCTTCTAAATGATCCATATGTAATATGTTATTCTTTTGATGCAGAGGTTCGACAAAGGTCCTCCACATAACAAGAATTTTGTGTGCTCATTTCAAATTGTAACTACAGATGGTGTGCTCTACATAACAGGAAATGAAAGATCAAAAAGAAAGGAAGCCAACCTTGGCAAACATGTCTGTTATGTCCAGTTCCCTCAGAAATTTGATGGTATTGATAGGAATGATCAATGCGCCAATCGAAACACCATTTACTTTGATGTAAGCTCTTGATCCTTTTGTAATGATATTCATTTATGAACTTACAATTGAACATCGTTGTTTAGGATCAATTTTAATGATTTTTACTTTGCAAAATTCAGACAAATCTGAAAGGTTTGGATTGTATATTAAGGCCCTGCTTACGTAGGTATTGGATGTGTCTTCAATAGAACAGCCCTGTATGGCTATGAACCTCCACTCAAACCCAAGCATAAAAAGCCATGTTTGCTACCTTCTCTTTGTGGCTTGTCAAAAGAGAAAAAGTTCCAAATAAAGTAAAAAGGTTTCAGACAAGAAGATATCTGGAAAGCATGTAAATCCTATATTGCCAATGTTCAGCTTAGAAGATATCATTTTTTGTTATTTTTTTTAGCTTATTCTGGATTGTGATTTCATATTATACGCACATGGTTTAAGTTGTCTTGCTTGGTGGACACCAAAACCACCCATAGTTAACATAATGATAAGGACGGACTCGAGATTGTGTTATGTAAGTTTAATACAAGGGGTAGAGTTCAAATTCTTTTGCTTGCATTTTACATTTGAATTAGGACTTTCCATAGCAAAATCTTGGGATTTACTTGAAAGAGATTTTTGTTAATAAAAAAAGAAAAAATCAAATCAACTTAGATCATCCATATGATTTTTCAATTTGAACGTTACTCTATCAATTTATCTTTAACAAGTGCAAAAGGCTCCACTCTAATGAGAATCCACGCACCTCGCACGCCTATGTGGCCAATAGAAGAACGGTTGCATTACATAGAGTTGTCCATTCAGCAATCACATTAAAAGAAAATACCAACGAGCACAAGATTGATATGTTGGAAGAGGATAACATCATTTTTGTTACAATCCATATATATATTCCATTTTTGACTTCATATTGTTATCCTTTTTATAAATGCCTATTCACCTTTGAGCAAATGCAATGGAACTTGAGCATTCTCCTCCCCTTACATCCTTTAGTCTTAGGTATCCGTTGGATTTAATTTCGTGTAGTTTATTGACAATGTCAAACAATTTTATGAATAGATTTAAATTAGAGCCTTTGATTTGAAATAGCCATAGGCTTGCACGTGGATTCTATTGTTCTCTTTCTATTAGATTCATGTAGACTTTTAATGGTTTAAACAGTTGCTTCATCCAAGTTGAAGGGTTTAAAAGGTTTATGCTTTTGCTTGAATATGTGAGAGACATATTGATAGTGACATTGGGCCATAATGATCTACCCAAAGGCACTTGCTCAAAAATGGAAAGAAAATGGTTATAATTGCATTAGCAAGACATCATGTTTGTGTGTGCGTTCGTGTATATGTTCCAAAAAATTTAGACCAAAACCATAAATTTTGGTTATCATTGTTGGCGTGTAAATGACTATGGCATTGATATTGGCATAAGAATATTAAAGAGAATCTGCCTTTTTTTTTAAATAAATAATTAAGTAGGATAAGGACCTATGCAAGCATCCATTTATTAACAAATCACAATTCAAATGACATTTTTAGATACTAAAATAAAAAGTGTCATTATTATTTCTCACACTAATCACCATAAGAATAAAAAAATACAAAGTTGGCAAAAGGGAAGCTGCTTTATAACGAAAAGGAATAAAATTCCAAAAGGATGAGATCCCAAAAAAAACCTACATAGCAAGCACATTCCAAGAAACTTATTCCATATTAACGTAGCAAGAGTTGTGGGAGATATCCACTTCCAAGAGAGGGATCCTCTCAGTTACCTCACAAATATAATGCTGAGTTGCTTCAATTGATGCTTGCAAGAAAGGGACTCTTCTTTCCTAGGAATGATGTACATAAACTTTCTACAATAGATCAAAGTAGGATTATACAATTTATTGAAGTTACCTTGCATCAACCAATTGGAAAAATTCTGAAGTGATTTTACTGGAAGTTTCCTTAACCAAGAAAGTATTGTTAGAAACGTCTCATTCTATAAATTTTGTTGGATATGTATAACTCAATGTGGGAATTTAACTTTACTTTCTAAAGAATTAAATGTAGAAAACAATTATGAATGAACTAAAATTTGTGTAACGTCTTGGGACCAATAATTTCGTGCCTACTTCTGCATTGTTTCAGCCAAAAACTTGGCTATAACAACTACTTACCATTCTATGTCCTATCTCACCACACGGGCTATTTCGCTGTGGGTCACATAAATAGAAGTCCCTTTAATCAATGTTTCAATACCATTAATCTTGACAACAAATTTTGAACAACATTCCTTAATAGCATGCAACACGGATATATATATATATAGACCCCTCTCCATTTGCACTTTTGGCAGCATCTTGTCTTGTAAGTGCAAGTTGCCCTGTTTCTTCCTTTTATTTTTTTTTTCTATGACGAGGAATTCTTTTCAGTTAAAATCCGGAGTTGCCAGGAATACTGAAGCAAGTTAGCAAACTGAAAGAAAATAATGTTAGAAACAAGTAAGTTCTCAAAATGAAACTTTTGTATTTTGTATTTTATTTATCTGTGTCATTGATTGTGCAACAATCGTTGATTGTATGCTACATTAGACATTGTCCAACAAACGCCACGTTTGCTTCTTTTCCTCATTTGTACGCTGAGTCCTTGTTGCCTCCTGCGTAGCCTTCGTTTCGATTCAGGCAACATAGATGGCCTTGTAAGTTTTCATGAATAATCGAATCTTTTTATGATAAAGTTATTCTTTTCTTTTCAAGAAAAAAGTTTCTTAAATGAAATAAAAATTCTCAAATTGTGTATTTTGGTCACACCAAATTGTAAATGTGGTCCAATGTGACTAGTAGGGTCTGCTAAATATGTCTTCTACAATAAAATACAAAAGAGAACAATGTTGTTCGAATATATTATAGCTATTACATATAATCTATAGGAAAGTCTTCCAAAAGTCGCATCCATGGTAAAACTTTTGCCAACTGAGCTCATAGAAACCTAGACTTGCAACATCATTTGGTCTCGAAATAGGTTACAATTGTCAATTTGAAAACAAATATTTGATGTCAAAGAGAAAAATACCTAGACTAGTTGATTATCCAATACAAGCCTCTATATATATATATATATATACATGTACACCAAACATATCAAAGTTTCTTGGAATTGTAGGTTCTAGACTGAACCATTACATATGATAATAGTAGGAGGAGCATATGATCTGAGATACCAAATCTTAATTGACAGGATTTTTTTTTCTTTTAAGAATAGTTTGACGGCATTTATCCTATTAACAAGTTAACTACAAGAAAAGGAAGAATCATAAATGAAATGCTATGATTCTCCTCCATCCAATGATGGTGACCCCCAAAACAATGGTCCTAGCTTTAGTTAGACTGATCATCATATCATCTAGAATGACATGGAAGTAGGAAGTAATAATAATATATATTTGCTTAAAAGGCTTTGTGGGAAAGCCCTTGAATCCTCTTCCAAGAATCCTCCCTTTGCATCTTCAATTGATTGTAGAAGTTTCCAATGAATGTTTCAACTTTTTTATATAGTTCTTGCCCACATAGCCCTCCAACTTTCTCCTGTTCCTCATCGTCCTCATTTAACTCTTCTATTTCAATCTCTCCACTTTCGGTAAAGAAAAGGCTTGGAACACTCTGCGACTTTGTTCACCTCGACAGTGCTAACAATCTTTTCAGACACAGATTTCTCAATAGCCCTTTTCTTCTTTTCGTTACCGCTTGCAAGGGTAACTTTAGCCTCAGGAGAGGAGGCTTCTGCCGTGCTTGTTGTAACAGGCTTTAAGGTAACAGGGACAACATGCTTTTTGTCCTCCAATGGCTTGGACAATCTTGGGAAGACGTGCTAACTCTTCCAATTTATTCACTTGCCTTTCACACGTCTTCCGCTGGTTTACTCAAACTCTTCAAGACTTACTTAGCATCTTCTCTCGCAAGATTGACTAAGTGTCGCGCGGATTAGAACGTCTAAAGCCTAACTCCGTGACATTCAGCTCCAATTGCTAAGATAAGCAGATTAATGATAAAATAGATATACTTTGGCCTTAATGAGGATCATAAGAGAGGTGTCACAAAGAGAAGGGTAGCTAAGATGGACAGCATCAGGATTTGAGACTTACTAAATTTGCTCATCACAACTTTAATTAATTTGTTTGTGAGAGGAGAGATTAGTGTGGCAATGTGGTGGGCGATATGAACCACAAGGTTACAACTGAAGAGTTTGTGAGAGTAGAGACCAGGCAAGTGCAGTAAGACATATATAAAGGGGGACTATAGAGATGTGCTGGCTGGAACTTGTCTTGTACCATACCAAGGTATTGGTGGCTGAATAGTCTGTTTTATTGATCTCAATGAACAGAAGCAAAAATTAGGTCTTTGAAATGAAACATATGATGCATGGTGTAATATTGGTATGTGATGTAACCATATTGGTAGAGTTTAATACATGATTCTTTTTAGATCTCGTTAACAACTTAAACTGAAAGTTGAATACTTGTTAAAAATAATATCAAAAAAATTTTATAAAGAAGTTCAAAATTCAAACTCTCTCATTTTTTTGAAATTTTATTGATAAATTATTAAAGATAATATTGATAAAATTTAATATATAGTCTATTCTTAAAATTTGCCTAAATATATTGTAATACTATTGCATTTTTCAATACAAAATATTGGTATATATAATAAGTCACTTTTAAATAAATTATGTAGTTTTTATAATAAATATAGGATGAGTATATCTTTAAAAGAAAAAAAAAAATTATGATTATCATTAATCTCTAATATTTTCTTGAATAGGTAACAGCCTAATAGCTTATCTCACGAGAAGAATTGCGACGAAATTTCTCAACATGGATGATTTGATTCTTCAAGTGTCATGGGGACAAAGAACACAATTAATTTAATGCTAGCAAAATTCTTTATATATTCAACTAAATTAAAGTGCATATCCTTTTCATGGAAAGCAAACAAGATGTTATTACTGGAATTATGTGATGTGAGTGTTTTTGACAATAATTTTTTTATCATTCTTAAATTTTCAACTTCATAATAAATTTATAATTATTAGAATTTAGTATAATTTATTTTAAAATTTTATTTAACTATTTAAATTTTTTGTCAAATAATTTTTTAACATAGTGTTAAAGTTTTATAATCAAGAAATCTTAAATTTAAATTTTGATATCTTTATTTTTTATATTTAACTGTAAATTTTTACATATAAAATAAGTATATATTTTATTCATCCCCTTGTGTCTAGTGTACTTATACATGTGATGACATATTAAAATTTAATATAAATTCACGTAAGTGTTAGAATTTAATAAGTAATTTATTTTTAGATATCATTGAAAAGTTTAAGCTTTTGAGTTGATTTTTTTTATAATAAATGAAAAAAGAAAATGAAAACTATTGTAAGCGAGCATTAAGAAAGATATATACAAATGGGGTAGCATTCAAGGAAGCTGAAGAGACATCAGAAAATTCCGGGATGGAGATTTGAAAACCATTGGACGGTGGCTCGTGAAAGCATATCCCCATTTCGTTCACTTTCACTGTTTTTTTGGTGGTATTTTGGCTAGTCGTTGAAGACGACCATTGTGTAGCCTTTTAATTCTCTTTTCTTCCAACGTCGTGGTGGGTTATATATTGGCACGCATATTTCCATTCTTCCGCTTAAATGCATATTGTCAGGGTCATTACTTTCTTTTCAAAAGACAACTTGTTGGGTGTAATATCCACATTTATATGACTTAAGATTCCTTTCTTTCTCGAGAATGTGAGAGTTGAGTAGTGTGTACCTGTTACAATATTCTTAGTTCTAATAATGGAAAAGTGGTTAGATGTAAAATTTTTATCAATTAACTCATGAACTCCACAAACAAAATTTAGGTAACACGTAGGACGTAGCTAACCATTTTGGACTAAATCTTGAAATAAAACTATATTCCCTTTCTATGTTCTATACAAATTAAATGAAAAGCACCATACAAATTAAAAAGCGAACAATCCATGTTCCGTATAACTTTCCCTCCTTAGAGGTTAGATGATTCCCTTTTACACTTGTAACTATTTCAGACTTGAAATAGTAATCTCTCGCTACAGCAACGACGTCCATGCTTGCAATAGTGCACCTCGTATTGAATATGCTCATACAATAATTAGTGGTGCCATTGCCTCGTTTATGTGACTAACTACGTGCCAACTAATGATGCCAACCTTCTTTTGGGCATTGTCAAACTAATTGAACGACAGATTGTGACTCTCCTTGGCAGATAAAAATAGCACCATCAGCATATCCACTGCGTAATACTACATACATTAGGATCAAACTAAATTTATACAATTCTGCGCAGTTATGTTTCACAGGACCATGCAATCGTGCAGGCAATTATAGATTACTTAGACCCCCAAATGCCTATTTGGTCTGGCGTGACCAACAATCTCAGCAGTAGCCTGCAACTGGATTTAAGATAGTTCAGAGGATTACCATTAGCGATATATTCCTGTAGGGAAATTCGTGAGGAGAGCAATGAAGCAACCCAGGCCAGCATCCGCAACAACCTGCAGCAGCACTGATCCAACATATTTAGCATTGAGAAGTGGAATTCCACATCATCGGAGAAGTTCCAAGCATATTCATCGAGAATAAATAACAGTTCCACGGCAATGCTATCTTTTGCAATTCATTCATAAGCTCTAGTCTGAAAAGATGGTTGCATGGATCTACTCAAGTGACAAGAACAAGGAATTGATATCTAAACCGTCCAGCTAAGATTGCTTTAGCTTCTGGGTAATGCTTGCGCCAGAATCTCATGATGAATCCTATAAAATAGGGAAGTATAGCTGTGAGCCTGTTTGTACATGATAGATGCACCAAAATGTGCACCATCAAGTTGGCCAATTCCCAACACAGTATGCAGATAAAATACGGTATAGGATTCCCATTTACATCCCAGCAACAATTGTTTCATGACAGAGGAATTAGCAACCCAAATTTCTGCGGTAACTGTCTCATTTTCTGGTAGGAAAATAGTAGATAACAAGCATATAAATTGCATTTTTTAACCCACAGTCATGTCCTGGCTGCACTCAATTTAGGTGTGTTTGTGCAAATCAAAAGCCTAAGTGCAGAATTGGAAAGTAGGATATTAGACAATTGATGAAAATTGCCGCAATGTTATAATGCTTAAAAAATCAATTAAATCTGCAAAGTACCTGTACTGGAGTGTGAACTGTGCTAAGCAGTGCAAACCAGTTAGTAAACCCAATTTAACAGGTATAACCAGAAAATAATTAGACAGCATCACCACACAGAAGACAGGAAAACCCACCACAAGAAAGTATCTTCTTTTTGGATGGTCATCTTCTTCATAAGATGAGAAAAAGTTCTTGCTAAGGTTCCTTCATTATTGTTGTATATTTATGTACAGAACATTAATTGCAATAATTGCAATGATCTCACCTCAGCTTGGCCACCAGCATGAAGTCTGACACCAGAAGCATCATACATAACCTTTGGAAAATCTGATATTAACAGCTTGAAAGTTTTACTCAAAATGGACTGATAGAAACTAGTGGTTCTGCAAGTAGACACGCGCAAAGGAACGTGAGAAATAAACCAAGCCAAGCAGCTAGTGTCATAGAAGAAAATCAGTCTACACCAGTGGTACCAAAAGTATCATCGTCAGCATCCATCCAATGGCACCCAAACTAATTCCAACGCTTGGAGACGTGGCTTCTCTATCAAATTGGCCGCTGCACAAGTTTCGGCTACACCAGTGGTAGTGGGAGTAGCAGTACCCTTTTGATTGCCTTTTCCATTCCCATGATGCGGCAAATTCTCAGTACTGAGCATTCCTCTCAACTTGTTGAAGTCATATAATTCACCCAGTCCTCCACTCTTCTGCGTCGAGTTGTTACTTGTAGGCAGTATGAATCTCGTCAATTGTTCAATCCCACGTGGCATATGAGTCAAATCGTCGCATCTCATAATGTCAAGTTGCTTGAGATTGACCAGCTTTTTGATATCCTTGGCAAGTTGTCTAAGCGAGTAACATTGTTGTAGATTGAGCACATGCAAGTTTTGTAATCTGGTAATTGGAAGAGGCCAAAAATGTGATGCCTAAAATGTGGATCTGATGCCAAAAATGTCCGCAGACCCTTTCTTCAAGCACAGATACTAGAACTTGTCAATTGTTAAATGAGATATGCCGAGTTTTCTTACCAACTTCTCTCGGGTTTGAGTTCGAGACATAGACGCTTCTAACTCCAGCTACTGTGGATAGAATTGCTGAATCACATACTATTGTGTTTGAATAATCCACAGCAAGATACTGCATGTATACCTTTTGTCTAACTGTAAATAAGTTGAATTGTCATTTCCAAATTAAAGTAGAGTATGCCTGTGACCTTTTTATTTTTCAAATTTTACTAAACATTCTTTTACATCTCAAATCCATTTACAATTAATAAACGTAATAACGTGGTTGCATCTGAATCACAAAGGTTGTCCATTTCCTTTCAGCAGCAAAGTGAATTCAAGCAAGCTTAAAAGAACTTCCTTCAATCTCTCCTTAACCTCTGGATCAATCAAATTACCATCTCTATCAAATTTTGCAGGAGGGGCATGTGCATGCAAGAAAAACTCAGGTTTGTTGATGAAATGAAGATCTAGAAAAACTCCAATCTGCTGAAGATGGTATTGTGCTCGCCGACCACGAGAGCCTCCTGCAGCACTTACTATGGCAGCGGCCTTACCAGCCCAGCAGTTTGGTGATCTAGATGCCCAATCAATCGCATTCTTCAGAGGTGCTAGCAAAATCAAAGGAAAACAAGAACTCAGAAGAACAACTAATTTATTTGAACCATACATGGTATTGTAATCAAGAGTAATGCTCTACATCAAATTGAAACCCCTGCTAAAGTATTTATCACCATAAATGCATTTAATAAGCCAAGCTTATTATCATAAAAAGAAAAGAATTTTTCACGGCAGTTAACAGAGGACCTAATTTAAATTCAAAGCAGTTCAGTCCAAGTGCATTATCTCAACTTGAGGATCTAAATTCTAGAACTTAAATGACCATTCTGTCTCCATTCAAATTAACAAGCATTTGCAATTTTCACAACACTAGCTACTTATCAATGGACATAGAAGGATTCATGCATCCTGGTAGTTTCCTGAAAGACCTCAACGCAGTGTGGGGGGATGTCCCAAGAAAACAAGTTTGCAAAACGGTCTCATAGAAGCTCATGCATAAGAAACTTTCAAGTTGTCCGTACATCAGACTTCTTCATTTCAATTTAGCAAATGTGAAAAGATTGAAGGTAATGTTCTCATAAAGGAATATTAAAAAGTTGCGATGCCTTCCATTATATTAACAGTATTGGCCATCTAGCAACTTAGGCAATGACAAAGATTTGATGTTTTGGCAACTATTTTACATCCCTTTTCTTGGATTAAGTATATATGACCCTTTCCTTGAAGATCACAGTTTAGTTCACCATCCATACCACAATTAGCTTAATAAGAAATGCAATACTCTACTGATAGACGACTCTCCCTCAATGGCCTGAAATTTAATACCCTCTTTTATAGCTTAATGATAGAGGTTCCAACTTTGTCGCATCACAGAGCCTAAAAAACATTTCAACAGACCAAACAGAAAAACACCAAAACACAATCTTTATACGTGTGTTTGCATAAAGAGATAGAGGAAAAGGAAGTACCAGTGACTGAGTAATTATAATCAGGCGAGGCAAAGAGGATGCTATCGGCATCAAAGACCTTTTCCCTGAAAACTTCAACGGCTGGTGGGAAGTGACCATCCACTTCAAGATCCGTATTTAGCATTGGCAGCTAAGAAATGTCTATGTATTCAATTTGCATGCTCAGAAGAACTGAGTCCTGGTTAAGCTCAATTGCTGCAAAACAAGAAAATGACACCAACCCACGTCCATATATCCAAAAACCAAAATCACAAGTCATAATAGCAGGGATCAAGCAAACCAAGACAAAGTGTGAACCTTTTTGTCTGAAAAATTCATGGATTGGAGTAAAGAAATAAAAGGAAAGTTGGAAAGCACATGTGTAAATAATAATGTAGAAGGAAAGAAGATCAAAAGCTTGTTGTGGGAGGTGGTGGTTTACCAGATCGAATGAGACCACGGATAGAAGAGGCTTTTCGAAGAGACCCACAAATGGCTGCCACTTTGATAACTCGGTTTGACGCCTCCGCTCCCTCCTTCTGCATCTCTACTTCCTCAACTGTGTACGCCTCTTTTGCCTCTGGTGTTTCGTTGCACGGTTGCTCTAAAAAGTCTAAAATTTTAGTTGACAAGACAGCCGTTAGAATTGAAAATAATAATAATAAATTACACCTAATTTAATTTTAAAATAATTAAAATTAAATTTTAAAAAATTATTTTATTATATATATATATATATATATATATATATTATATTACTTAATATGTGTTATTATATAATAAATTTTAATTTAGTTAACTAATAACTTAATCAAACTAAAATTTGATTAATTAAATTAAATTTTATAATTAGTTAATTTAATTTATGTAAATTAATATTTTTAATTTAATTATAATTTTTAATTTTGATAAACTAAAATTAATCAAATTAAAGGGAAGAAGGTTTAAGGTTAATTATATTAAAATTATTATTAATAAAATTAGTAATGTAAATTTAAATATTATTACATTATTATTGTATTTTAAATTATTTATTTATATTATATATAATAATTATTATTTTTTTAATACATCAAAATTATATTTTTTTTATTAAAATTAATTTAAA
>JAGSHU010000104.1:0-19973 GCA_021533255.1 Ceriops tagal | reverse complement strand
TAGGACCTGTTTGAAGTAACAATTAGAGCGTTTGGTGGGACAGAAACTGGTTAAAAAGAATGGATATGTTGGACATTTATTCAAATAAATACAGATGCGTGAATTGTTATATGGTATAAAATAGAGTATGTTAAATATAAATTTTTAAGTTATTAAAAAAATATACAAATTTTTAAAAATAAATGAGTCATAGCCGAGTGTTCTTTTGAGTTGCGAGAAGAGTGTAACCCTTTATTTATTTTTCTGCAATTAAAGGAATGACTTACATAGCTAAATATCACTTACAGAAATCGATTATTCAAAATTTTATTTGGTAGACTAGAGTGTACTTTTTATGAACAAGTTATTTATAAGGGTGGAAATCTTTTGCTTGTTTTTCTCTTTTTCCTCCTTTTTTTATAGTATTTCATGACACAAACTATTATTATAATTATTAGGTTGTATAAACCGACCTTAAAACAATTAAAGAAACAACAATCAGCCAACAACGAGAGCAAAGAAGAGATGGAAAAGAAAGAATAGATCTTTTTTTTTAAAAATTTGTTTTTATCCGGAGAAATGATTCAATATTATTGGCTGCTTTGTTGCCCATGCTACAGGATCCAGATGAGCTCTATTTTTGAAGGCAGCGAAACCAGTAACACTCGATGAATCACTGGATGGTACTACTCTTGTCACCAAGCATATTGCTTCAGAAATTGCTTTGAAGGAATGTCATGCAAATACAGTCCATCCTCCCTGGCCGACCAAGTGCAGTTATTATCGTGATGCTGGTTGCACGAGTCCAGAAACTTAGGTCCCGTCCAAAAGATTCTGTACTCACCACCCCTGTGGTTACCAAACTCAAATTTGCACCAGAATCTGGTAGTTTCGAAGACATCCACGTGAAAACTGAAGTAATAATAACCCTGAACAACTAAACTATGGGGGCCAAGATCGTTTTCCCTAGATCTACAATGCAGATTGAGTTTTTCACCAGTTAGGTTATTGAAAAGATAAACGGTATACTTATCTGTGCCGATAAAGGCTTGATTTGTATGTAAGACCAAGGCAAACAATGAAAGCAATCGGATGAACCTTCCCCGTGCACCCATGATTTTGACTTGCTTTTTCTTTTGCCACAAATGATGCTCTCAGATTTGAGTATTGGTCCCCTCTTATAGCCACCCGCAGATAATTATTCCTAACAGCTTCTTAACAATGTTTTGACTACATTTAATTCAATTGTTTTTTTCCCCTTAAATGCATGTGGTTCTTAGAAAAGAATATTCTTGTTACTCTCTTTTGGTCCATTAGTACGGTAAAAGTAAATAATGTAATATCTCCTTTTATAGTATTCTAAAGAAATGTTTGTTAAAATAATTTTGAATACAATTAATTAAGAAATTTTTCCCAAAAATCTGTAGGTTACATAAGAAAAGGAATATTTTTATTTCTTATTAGTTATCTTTTTTTTTTTTAATTCTTAGGAAAGGTCACTATTATGTCGCCAATAGTTATCTCATTTCTCTTAGATCTCATATACCATTTTAAAACAATCAAATTTGATAAGCCCTCAATTTGGAGTATTACCTAATTGGTTTAATAATGAAGAAAATGTACAATTTCACAAAATGAAAATCTAGAATGTTATTTTTTTTTAATATTGAACAATTTAAAAATTGTAGAATTACTTCAAATTATATAATAGATGCTATTTTTAAAATTTTTTTTTTATTAATGTGCAACAAATATTATACAAATTCTCTTATAGAATAAAATAATATATACTAAATTGTAGGATACAATCATAAAATCAAACGCTTCTAGAGTTTGAATTTTGTAGAATCGTTCTTAAAATTTTTATTATTTTTCTTACAGTAAAATTATAGCCAATGTATCTTTTTATAATAATCAAAGAGATACAAATGTTTATATTGTAGTTATAATGGTTTATTACTGTTTTTGGACACAACCATTTATGAATAGTGGACAAAAGTAACAAAGAAAGAAAAAAAATAAAAACGAAATAGGCAATCCAAAAGGGCAAAGCTGGAGTTTCACGGTTTTCAGAGAAGAAACCAAATAGGTTCAAAGCTAGCTTTCAGTCTCCCTCTAGGGCGACAGTGAGTTGTGTAATTTTTTTGTATGTACTCGTGAACTTTGCCCACTGATTAACAATTTCTGGATCCGTTGCTCAAAACCAAGCTTCAGACGAAGCTGGATTACCCCATGAGGTTTTATTCTTTGTCTCGGCTTACCTTCGTGTGTTTGTGCTTCTAGCCATGAGTGAAGTCTCTAGGGCACTCGGAGATGCGGTGAACAAGGATGTGCTAACCATGATTGGATATCTTTGTTGAAAGGCCATTAAACTCACGCTTGTCTAACGAGACTCTGCAGAAAATTACTTCGAAGGAAAAATGTAGGCTGAGAACTTTGACCCTCATAAACTGCGAAAATATTACAGATAAAATATTTAGTAGATCATGAGTTTGAATAACACTATTATTATATTTAATTATAAATCTTTACAAATAAAAAAAATCTGTGCTTTTTTTATATTTGCAGTCCATTTTGCCCTTATTGAACAATTTAAGGTTTTAAATTAGATAGTTTCTTAACAGGTTACTTCCCTAATGAAAGGATAGAGTATTACATTCTTTCCAAGATACGTTGAAGTGGTTTCCTGGATGCCTACCTGAGATGATTAAAGGCGCAAATCGAGAACTTCCAAGGCAAAGCAGAACTAAGCTTGCATGTACAAATGGAATCGAAGGAGCTGTCTGAAGCAATTGGAAGTTAGTGTTAGAACTTTTCTAGAATTTCTTTTTATGAAATTCTTATTTCTATAATGCAGGATCTTTCTTTATGCAAATACTAGCAATAAAACTGTAATGAAATCAACATACCGTTGTCCATTATGCTGATGTCCCGTAGCGGAGATGAAAATCCTCTTTCTATTTCGTTCCTGAACGCTTCTCTCTTTTCTCCTACTCTTCCCTTTCTTTTCTTTACGTTTTCTCTCTCTGATGGTTAAGAGTACAGGAAAGGTCCGTAATAACATATATATATATATATATATATATATATATACACATTCTTCCTTTCCTGTAACCGTTACCTTAAATAGGAAGATCCTCCTTTTCTATAACAGTTATCTTAAATGGGAAGATACTCCTCTTCCTGTAACGGTTATTCTTAATAGGGAGAGTGGAGGGATTTTAAACCCGATGACCCAAATTGCCATTATGCCTAACCGACCATCATATTAGGCCTTTTATTTTAGGTCATACTTTAAATAACATGGGCCACTCATGTTAATTAATTTAACAATCTCCCACTTGGCCTATGTTATGACTTGATGAATTAATAACAAATAAGTGCGCACAATCCTTAAAGATCATCAAATCACAACACTTAATTGAATTAAAATGATTGGATCATGGCGATCACACATCTTTTAGCGACATGATTCCTTCCATGTATCACATAATCATCATAATTTATAATAACTTTACTGAGGAACATTGAAACTTTAAATTGTCATTTTCATATATGCTATTAGTTATCTCACAAACTATAATCGTATACAACTAAACAGAGATAACAAAGCACAAGCAAAACCATAACCTTAATTGAATTCACGAGTGTCACAATGATATAAGCAACCTAAAATATTGGCTTTCAAGAGATTGAGGACCTATCAATAATGCCCATCCAATCAACGTGTCTAGTAAATGTTTTTGGTGCAAACCTTTAGTTAACGGGTCTGCCATCATCAATTCAGTGCCAATATGCTCAATAAACACTCTTTGGTTTTGCTCTTCTTCTTTAACAGATAGGTATTTCAAATCCATATGTTTCGCACCTTTAGAATACCTATCATTCTTAGAGAAGAAAACTGTTGCAGAATTATCACAGTAAATTCTTAACGACTTTTCTATGTTGTCGACCAAACTAAGCCTTAAGATAAAATTCCGCAACTATAATGCATGAATAGTAGCCTCAAAGTATGCTACAAATTCAGCCTCCATAATGGAAGTAGCAATGACAGACTGCTTCCCACTTTTCCATGAAACTGCTCCTCCATTCAGCAGAAACATGTAACCAAATGTAGATTTCCTCAAGTCTACACATCCATTATAATCTGAATCCGAATAGCTTACTACTTCAAGATGACTTGATCTTTTATAAGTAAGCATATAATCTTTGGTGCCTTGTAAGTACCTAAGTACTTTCTTTCCAGCTTTCCAATGATCCATTCCAGGATTACTTTGATATCGACCTAACATTCCAACTGCGAAACTAACGTCTGGCCGAGTACATGTTTGTGCATACATCAGGCTTCCAACCAATGATGCATAGGGAATTGATTCCATCGCTTTCCGTTCCAAATCATTCTTTGGACATTGCAATTCACTGAACTTGTCCCCTTTCTGAATTGGAACTATTCCTGTTGAGCAATTTTCCATTCTAAATCTCTTTAATACTTTATCGATATAGCCTTTCTGAGACAATCCTAACAATCCTTGTGATCTATCACGGAATATCTCTATTCCTATCACATAGGATGCCTCATTCATATCTTTCATTTCAAAAGTTTCAGAGAGAAATTTCTTTACATCATGTAACAAACCCATGTCATTAGCAACCAAAAGAATGTCATCGACATATAGGACTAATATAATGAACTTGCTCCCACTGACCTTCATATAGATACACCGATCAACAGTAGTCTCTACAAAACCGTATGACGTAATGGTATTATTGAACTTAATATAGCATTGTCGGGAGGCTTGTTTCAATCCATATATCGATTTCTTTAATTTACACACCAAATTTTCTTGCCCGGTGGTGGTGAAACCTTCAAGTTGGTCCATATACACTTCCTTTTCCAAGTCACCATTCAGAAAGGCAGTCTTTACATCCATTTGGTGAAGCTCTAGATCATTATGAGCCACCAAAGCCATAATAATTCTTAAGGAGTCTTTCTTAGAGATTGGAGAGAAAGTCTCCTTATAGTCAATACCATCCCTTTGAGTGAAACCTTTGGCAACAAGTCTGGCTTTATACCTTTTGATGTTACCTTTCGAGTTTCGCTTGGTCTTGAAGACCCACTTACAGCCAACTCGTTTTGATCTTTCAGGTAACTCTACTAGCTCCCAGACTTGGATTACATCCATCGATTTCATCTCATCCTTCATGGCGTTGAACCACCTTTCAAAATCATTACATTCCATGGCTTGTTTAAATGAGACTGGATCTTTATCAATGCTCAATTCCGATTCATGCTTAAGTGAGTAAACCACATAATTATTCGAAACAGCTGGCCTTTTCTGTCTTGTAGACCTCTGTAATGTCATTTCTTGTGGTATCACTTGTTCATTTGTAAATTGAACATTGTCACTTGGTTCATCTCTTATGTGTTCACTTTACGTGTTTCGAGTATCAATTTGTTGTCCTTGTATGTCACGTGACTGTGATGCAACATAAGGAACAACAATTTGAGTAGAAACACTGGGTGTGGGGATACCAACCTGAGTAGGAGTACTCACTGTGGATCTTTCATTTCGTAATTCTTTAATATCCACCTGTCGTGATTCCCTACTCCCACTGAACTGGCCACTTTCAATGAACCGAGCATTACTAGACTCAACTATTCTAGTACTATGGTTAGGACAATAAAACCTGTACCCTTTCGACTTTTCAGGATAGCCAATGAAATAACCACTTATGGTTCTTGTATCAAGCTTTCCTTCATGTGGATTATATATCCTTACTTCTGCTGAACAACCCCAAACATGGAGGTGTATCAAACTGGGTTTCCTTCCTGTCCATAACTCGTAAGGAGTTTTGGGGATAGCCTTACTAGAAACCTTGTTTAGCAGATATGCAGCGGTCCTTAATGCATGCATCCACAAGGATAAAGGTACAGTACTATAATTCAACATGCTCCTAACCATATCCATAAGTGGGCGATTCCGCCTTTTCGCTACACCATTCTGTTGTGGTGTACTAGGCATTGTATACTGTGCACATATGCCTTGACTTTCAAGAAGTTTCGCAAATGGACCAGGACATTGTCCACTTTCATTGAACTTTCCATAATATTCACCACCCCTTTCTGACTTAATCACTTTTACTTTTCTATCTAACTGCCTTTCCACTTCATCAATAAACACCTCTAAGGTGTTTACTGACTGGAACCTTTCATGCAGTGGATATAAGTAACAATGCCGTGAGTAGTCATCTATAATTGTGATGAAATATTTCTCACCACCCTATGTTGGGATATCAAACGGGCCACAAATATCAGTGTGTATCAATTCTAAAGGCTCACTACTTCTTATGGCTGGGTTCTTTGATGTATGTCTTGTTTGTTTTCCTTTTATACAATCAACACATACATCCCAATCAGTAAAATCTAATTGAGGCAGGACATCACCTTTCACCAACCTCAAAATCCTTTCTTTGGATATATGACCCAATCTTTGATGCCATAAGAAAGCAGAACTTTCATCATGCACATTACATTTGTTACCTATGCTCAACAAGAAATATGGAATCAGCATACATAGCATCAAGATTAAAATGGTACAAATCCTCAATCAAAGTACCAGATCCATAATAGTACGAATGTCTATACAATGAAAATGCACCGTTTCCAATCTTGAGGTTAAATCCCACTTCATCCAACTTTGCAACAGAAACTAAATTTCTAGCACATTCAGGAACATAGAGACACTTTTCTAGATCCAGATGACACTTAGTGTCCAAGATCAATCTGTACGTCTCAATTCCTTCTATTCATGCCTTCATTCTGTTTCCTATATAAAGGAACTTCTCAGTTCCTGTTATGTGTTGGATTGAAAGGAATCCCTACATAATATGTGACACATAAATAGTAGCTCAAGAGTCTAACCACCAAGTATTATTGGGCACTTTTTTGAAGTGATCAATCTTTTCGCAGAAGAAGCATTTCTGATCCTTTTGGATCTGACCTCCAATGACTTTTATAGAGGCTTTATCCTTCTTCTTATTTTCCTTATGTGGTTTAGACTTACTACCACTAGCATCATTACGAACGATGAGATGAATGAAGTGATCCTTCATCTTCTTTAATCTCCCTTCCTCCTGAACTAACATGGCCTTAATTTCCTGAAAGTTCCATTTTTCTTTGATAGTGTTATAATTCACTTGGAACTGGCCAAATTCAGGAGGCAGTGAGTTGATGATGAATTGAACCAAAAATGAATCACTCACATCCATGCCCATTGTTTTCAAACTTGCTGCTAGATTAGCCATACTAGTCACATGATCATGAATGGGCTGTGACCAATCAAATTTCTTGGTCATCAGCTCACTCATTAGGGTTCCTACGATGGATTTATCAGTTATATTTGATTGAGAGTATTCCTTAATTCTCATCAGAAATTCCCTCGCATTTTCCATCTTAGGCATCAATGGCTTTACATTTTCAGCTATCGTCATCCGCATCAAATTCAAACTCAGCCTATTAGACCGTACCCAAGCCTCATAAAAAGACTTGTCAGATTTTGTACTGGTCCCTGTAATGGCTGCAGGCTTTTCATCCGAAATGACTGCTAAGTTTAAGCCCAATATACCTAAATGAAACTGAATATGCTCAGACCATTCTGCATAGTTCAGCCCATTGAATTTGATCATCGAATTGCCTAAAGTGAATACATTACTGGAAGCTGCAAACATAATCCAAATTTATACGTTAATGCTTTGAGAAACTCTAATGGATTCAGATACACTACAAACTTTAATCATATATTTAAGTTCACCTTTGGGTAATCCTTAAATACATAACTTTAATCAATAATGATGCTAATTTAAATATACTTTAATAGATCAATCAATCATACTAGAGTTAACATGAATGTTATCTTTGGATATACAATCATGTTTACCCAATATATCAATTAATCCCCTTTAATATCATTAATTACAAGCAATGATCCATCTTTGGATGATCTCCTAGCTTCATAATTAATAACCACAATTGTTCATTTCAAAACATTCTATTAGCATCCAAAAAATGAACAATTAAAATTCACAATCAACTGTTCAAATCCTTTCAAAGTCAGGCCACTTTGGTGACTAACAAGCTTTCAATATTTGACTTATATTGATGTGAATTCAATAAACTTTTAAAAAATCTTTATTACGAAGATTTAACTTTTCTGTGGGAGTTAACACCTTCCAGTAGGTGTAATGTTCCAATAACCGGTTTCCTTTACGTAGCGGTATCCATTCGAAAAATTTCTTCTTCACTGCTGGTCGAGGACCCGCAGTAACACTATACTACACCCATATACTACTTTCGTTATAGAACCCACGATGGCAACACCACGGTGGCGGCAACACCACGGTGGCAGCACCACCGTATTGCTGCCTCCGGCCGAGTGACGCACAGTGGCAGCACCACCGTATTGCTGCCTCCGGCCGATCGACCCACGGTGGCAACACTACCGTTCTGCTGCCTCCATCCAAGCGACCCTCGGTGGCAGCACCACCATTCTGCGGGCGTCGCCCGCGTGCTGCCTCCAGGTTGTCTCTGACGGGTCGACGAAGCCCCGTTCCACCGAGCCAACCTACGCTCGACCCGCTGGCGCAGAGTCCAGCGACTGGCGCACACCCCTCACCAGCAAGCAACCAGTGCACAATCCAGCGACCAGCGCACACCTTATATCGGCAAGCCTGGCGTCGCAGTCCCAAACCCACGCCCGACCTAGATCACTGGCCATACCCGAGGCGATCTTTCCGTTTTGCCGTACCCACCAGACCAGACCGATCTGGGTCCGCGGCGTCACCGAAATCGCGATCTCCTCGTTCCACTGTACCTAGTAGATCTGATCGGGTTCCGCCACACCTAGAGCCACGGCCCTTACCGGAAAACCGTTCCTTCATACTCGATCGATTCGGGTCTCCCACCGACAACGAAAACACAACCTTCATCGGAGCTGATCCGCCATACCCAGATCCGTTTGGGTCCAGCGGCGTACAGTCCTCGTGCCGTTTCGCCGGTGTCGACTTTCCATGGCCGGCGTTTCCCCTTTCAACACCAACCGTCATTCGTTAAGCGTAGTAAGAAAAAAAAACGTAATGTACGGCGAAAAAATAAAAGGAAAACAGTTTGGCACAAACCAATAAAAGTAAAACGAATTGTAGTATTCACTGACCCACTCTAATACCAATTGTTAGAACTTTTCCAGAATTTCTCTTTATGAAATTCTTATTTCTATAATGCAGGATCTTTCTTTATGCGAATACTAGCAATAAAACTGTAATGAAATCTACATACCGTTGTCCATTATGCTGATGTCCCGTAGCGGAGATAAAAATCCTCTTTCCCTTTCGTTCCTGAACGCTTCTCTCTTTTCTCCTACTCTTCCCTTTCTTTTCTTTACGTTTTCTCTCTCTGATGGTTAAGAGCACAGGAAAGGTCCGTAATAGCATATATATATATATATATACACATTCTTCCTTTCCTGTAACCGTTACCTTAAATAGGAAGATCCTCCTTTTCTATAACAATTATCTTAAATGGAAAAATACTCCTCTTCCTGTAACGGTTATTCTTAATAGGGAGAGTGGAGGGATTTTAAACCCGATGACCTAAATTACCATTATGTCTAACCGACCATCATATTAGGCCTTTTATTTTGGGTCATACTTTAAATAACATGGACCACTCATGTTAATTAATTTAACAGTTAGAAGGTGTTGCCAACGAATAGAAGTAATTGGGTTCATTTGTGATGCTTGCCGTAGGAAATACACCCTAGATTATATCAATGATGTTGTATATGTAGTTTGAACATAGGTAATCCTAGAAACTCATTACACAACTCCAGATGCAAGCATTGCAGTCCTGTAGAGAAAAAATTTTCAGAATTGCGATTGGATGAAAAAGTTTGTGCCACACCAACCAATTAATTGACCCAGAAACCATTCACAGTTCCTACGCAGGCAACATAAAGGGGAAGAAAATTGCTTGTCTATTACGGAACAACAAAATACAGGCAAAGAATACAACCAAATTTCACCTGCAAAGAAGGTTACAACGGTTATTCCAACCAACCCTTTTGGTTGGTTTTGTACAAAAGAAGCAACGATAACTCATGTTAGAACTATTTCATTGCTCTGTGCTCAATCAACCTTGCTAACCCTCAACTCCTTTCCAGAAGGAACAAAACTGGGCCTGCTGCAAACTCTCAAACGAAATAAAGAGCAAATTTCCTAAATGATTCTAGGGAAGTATCCAGATATTACGGGCAATACAAAAGCACAAAATATTACGAGAAACCTGTGCTCATTAACAGAGCACTTAAAATCACAGAGGTTGTGAAAGAACTGGTGGCATAGAAATGTAATGAAGCACTATCAGAACTTGCAGCAATTGGAGATGGCGCCAGTGAGGTGTTATTTGACAAGGTACTATTTCTTCCAGCACTACATTCAAAAAGATAAAAGAAAAAATTAAAAAATGAAGTGAGAAAATTTTCTGTAAAATATTCATGCAATGATACAGATTTGAACGCATGGTGATTGGAATAGTCAAAATGTGGAAGTGCAAGAGTATAAGATGTTAAGAGCAATAGAGTCAATGGCTTCAGCCGATACCTTCCAGGAAATATACAAGAGCCATGACCTGCACAAGTGAAACAATGTTAAAACATTCTATTTGTAGTAAACAGAGAACCATAAATATTAATGAACAATATTATCAGCATTAAAAGCAATATCAGTCTGCAAGTCATGCTTGCATAGACATACATCAAATAATCTTTTAAACATGAATTTGAACTCCCTAAATGTCATTAATTTAAACTACATCAAACCCACAGAACGTTTTAGGAGGTGTTCCCCGTATATACAATGGCACATGGTGAGATCAACTATTGTCACAAACATTTGAGGGGTTAAAATATAGATTTCCAACAGAAGATAATTTTTGGCCATAAGAATTCACGGCACATTAATATACGGAAATTAATTCACATCCATTATGGAACAATGGATATAATACTCTTGTTCTCCCTCTATCAAATTCTTATTTTGTGGAGAATTAGTTGCTTACTGGGGTCAGTAGTGGTGATGGTAGCCACCCCATTAAAATCACAGGTCCCAGGAGCCTTCACCATCTTCTGGTAATAAGCATTGAAAGCATATGTGGAATGTGCAATCACAGTATCTGGATCATAACATGGTTGTCCTTGCAATAAAGGTGAGCAGTCAACTTTCCCTGGTCCACATGCCCAATCCAGTGCTGCCTGTAGCATCTTTCTGTCAGAACCATCCTTTGCAACACAAAAGGTCTGGTTTGTAGTGTCATTGGCCAACACAGTACCAGCACCTGTTAAATGTAAAATATAAATAGGCACCCCATTGGAATCAAAGAGCCCCCAGTTCTTTTCAGAAATTGGGCCAGGTCTCAAATCCTCATTGTAGAGTTCATAAATATAAGTACTAATTGCAATCCCAGGATGTTTGGGAGTGCCTGTGTTATTCAGCACATACCTAATCAAGTTACTGTTGTAAGTGTTAGCATTTTCAACATTTGCATCCGGCTCAGATGAATCTCCTTTGGAAGGCCAGCCAGACTCTGTCACCACAACAGGGACATTGGTGAAGTTCAGATAGAACATAGCAAAATATGCTGCGTCAACAATAGCATCAAAGACATTAGTGTAATGAAGGAGTGTATTGGCATCGACAGCTTCTTTGTTAGAAGGGAGGGGGCGGAAGAGGGCATAGTCCAATGGGATCACATTATTTGATTGCATGTAGTCATAATAAGGGTATGCATTTAGCATGAAGTAAGACCCTGTTGACTGTAAAAATTTGAGCAAGGGAACCATCACTGGATCCCAAGAACGGTAGAAGAAAGCTTGGGAAGGTGGGAAGGCATCTAAGATGATGGAAGAGGAGTGTGGTGTAGAAACTTTAATTTGCCCATCAAGATTCGCAGCAACAAGAGCAGAGTGGATGAATTTCAGTGCAGAGACTAAGACTGGGGCAGCATTAGGAAGCGTGGTAAGGATTTCAGATCCTACGGCTATGGCTGTGATGTTAGTCGCAGGGACATGGGCTATTACATTGCGAGCGACCCAGTTGGCTGCAGTTGCATTTGATTGGCCAATGCCGAGAAGCAGGTCATTAGTTATAGAAACAGTTACACGGATGCCAGTGTTGGCAAGTGCAAGAAGCATTGCTCGGTCTGCATCATAGATCCTGACATGTCGGATATTCTGAGCCTTAAGAAGAGCTACCACCTGGGTGGGGCTTGGCATATCAGAAAGGGCTGTACCAATGTTGATACCAATGAAGGAACCTGCAAAAGCAATGTATGGGCATGTATTGATGATCAGATTCTTCTTCTGCTAATACATTTGATTCCCATGAGAGAAAGGTGTAACGAATTTCATTACAAAACACGAACAGAAGAATAAATCTGACATAAGATGCCAAATAGCAGGCTGAAACAGAATTTCCCATAAAATCATGCCTACAAAATTGTTGGTCACTAATTGCAGCCACTTTTGTATAAAGTCTAGTTGATTGCTTGCTTAAGCTCCTATTGATACCAAGCAGGGGAAGACCAGAATGATAATCTAACACACACACACTCATTGATCTGCTTTGAGATTATCTTATGGTAAGTTACTAAGAAGCCAATTCCCTTTTGTCCTTAAAGTCTCCATATCTATCCGTATATTAACATCAATCTCCAACTACTTGGAGAAATCATTGATTATAACTATTGTATAACACACAAAACAGACTGTAAGATATCATAGATTCAGACACTATCTGTGCTCTCTTTGCGCAGAGCTCTTTGGGAGGCCAATAATAATTGACATCTACTGAAGTTGAATGTAGACATCCCTTTTCTTACTTTACAATCAAAGACACAAACAAAGCTACAAAGATATAGCTAAGGTGAGCATTGCCACGGGTTAAAGCAGGAAAAAAGGAAAAAAAAAAAAACAAAAACTGACATATTGAATAATTTCCAAATTCTGTTGTACTACATGACACATCCAAAGGCTTATCGAAATCATAAAGAATTATGAATACAGTGATAAAAGTTATAGTTTTGTCCCTTCCATTGTCATACCATGCCACATTTCTGCTTGCTAGTATTTGGGAAGATGTTGTTCCCTGCAGCATTTTCCATGGTCCATTGATGCGATCCATTACAAGACCCAAGAAAAGAAAAATTTTAAAAAAAAAAGAAAAAAACGAAAGTCCATAGAGCTAGCTTACTTTGCTGGAAACCCATATAGAAATAAGTGCAAATAACTGCAAATTGCTCTCTGTAATGGATTGCAAAAGCCAATTTCGAATGTTCTTTTGTCCCAAAAACCAACCATACCATACCATTAGTAAGAACAGAAATAAGAAAAATACGAAAAAAGAAAACACAATTAATAAATCAAGCAGATGCACAACAACATCAATCAAATTTAGTCTAAAAAAAAAACACCTGAAAAGTAATAAAAATTTCAAATAAAATTTCAAACATAGTTACAATTTTCGTTCAAAAATTAAAATACCTGATTATCTAGCTAATAATAAATAACCAAACAAAACAATAATAATAATAATAATAATAATAATAAATAAAATAAAAAGAAACGTACCTAGAGCTTGTATTGAAATATTCCTTGTATTTTAGTTAAGTTAAAATTACTCTTTTATCCTTTATCCTATATTCCTCTATATATAGAAGTATATTAGGATTATGAATAAGGAGTTGAGATTAGAAGTGAGAGAGAGGAGAATCACGCTTTTTATTTCTTGTAACACACTCTCTGCTAATAAAAGTATTCCCTCTGTCCTGTGGATGTAGGTCACGTCGACCGAACCACGTAAAATTTTGGTATTGTTTTCTTCTTCGATTTATTACTTCCTGTTAATCTGCATAACAAACTAGTATCAGAGCCACCAAAATTACCACCGCCAATGAGCATCCCACCAAAAATTGAAAAGTTGCCTCTCTCCTCCTCCACCACGAGCTGTCCCCGCCAACACCGCCGACGACCTACCAAAATTGAAAGCAGCCTCTCTCCTCCTCCTTGGCCACCACCGCCGTTCTCACCAATTTTATTAATTTGGCTCTTATTCTGGTAGATCTCCTCGATCGTCTTCCTAGGACCATCGGTTGCTCACTCCACGTTCGCGTTGTTGCTCGTTTGCAACGGCACAGCGCCAATCACCACCATCGCTGATTTGAGACAGCCGAAACCCCCTGTAAGCCACGCGCAGCTGAGATCTGTGCATCGGAGCCGGTCAATTGGTGTCTTGTGACCAGTTTGAGGCGGCTTTCCAGGCCATGTAGAGAGAGGCAGAGAGAGAGAAGTAGAGGGAGGAAGAGAGAGAGACCCGTCGCACAGCCCAGAGGCCTACCCGCATCTCACACCGACGAGCCTCGTCGAACAGCCCAGCGGCCGGCGCACCAGATCCGGAGTCCGTTTGAGTTTCGGCGTACAGATCTCGTCGTCGTGGCTCGTCATTTCCGGCCATTCAGGTGGTTTGACGCTGAAGCGGAGCAGATCCGACGAAAGAGGAACAGATTGAGCTCTAACAGGTCGGCGGCACTGTAGAATCGGCGGTGGCACTGTAGCGGCAGATTGCAATTTGGGTAATTTTGTTAATTTGGGCCACAAATTTGTATTCTTTAATTTTCGTTTGTGAGTGTTTTGTTGCAATGGCTTCTTCATCTTCATCAACGGTGAAGTCTGAAATTGAGAAGTTCGATGGAAACACCAATTTTGCATTGTGGCAAGTTCGAATGATGGCAATTTTGACGCGAGAAGGTATAAAAAGGGCCCTACTTGGTAAGGAGAAGAAACCGGAGTCAATGTCTGATACAGATTGGGATGACATGGATGAGAGAGCTCTATCCTCAATCCAACTCAGTTTAGGAAATGAAGTTTTGAGAGAAATCCTCGGTGAAGGAACATCAGCTGGTGCGTGGCTAAAATTGAAAAGTCTGTATATGACGAAATCTTTGACTAACAGACTCTGATTAAAGCAATGCCTTTACACTCTTCGTATGTCAGAAGGTACTTCTTTGAAATCACATATTGGAGAGTTTAGTTCAATTGTTACTGATTTGAGTAAGATTGATGTTCATATTGATGATGAGGATCAAGCTTTATTGCTATTGTGTTCTTTGCCTCCTTCATACAAGCACTTTAGAGATACTATGATCTATAGCAAGGAAGATATTTCCCTTGAGAATGTCAAGACTAATTTGCAGGCCAAGGAGAAAATTGATAGTAGTCTGACATTTTCTGAGACACCAGATCAGAGTGTTGGTTTGATCATTGATCGAGGAAGATCAAAGAAGAGAGGTCAAAATTCAGGAAAATCAAGATCGAAATCAAGGCACAAGAATCTGATATGCAATTATTGCAAGAAGAAAGGGCACATCAAGTCTGATTGTTATAAACTTAAAAACAAGCAAAAAATAAGCGACAGTAATCAGAAGAACCATCCACTAGGAGAAGCTCATGTGGCAGCAAATGAGAGTGATGATCTGCTTTGTGTCACACAAGACCAAGGCAGATTTTAGGATACCTGGCTTATGGATACTGGAGCCTTGCAACATATGACTCCTAATAGAGAATGGTTTACCACTTACAAGCCAATCAATGGTGGTGTTCTATTAGGTAATGATCATGTATGTAAGGTTGCTGGGATTGGTACAGTGCAGATCAAGATGCATGACGGTGTCATTAGGACCTTGTCTGAGGTCAAATACATTCCAGATTTGACAAAGAATCTTATTTCTTTGGGCACTCTTGAGAAGAATGGCTGCAAGATTGGGTGTGAAGGTGGAGTTCTGAAGGTTTCTAGAGGTGCTCTTGTATTGATGAAGGCTGTCAGAATTGGCACATTGTATTTCTTGCATGGTTCGACGGTCACAGACTCAACTGCAGTTTCCATTTCAGTTTCAGATTCAGACGTGACAAAGTTATGACACATGCGGCTGGGACACATGAGTGAAAGAGGTATGGCTGCTTTGAGTAAGAGAGGTCTTTTGTGTGGTCAGAACACTAGAAAAATAGAATTTTGTGAGCATTGTGTTTTTGGGAAGCAAAAGAGGTTGAGCTTCAGTACAGTCATCCATAAAACAAAGGGAACATTGGACTACATCCATTCAGATCTTTGGGGTCCTTCTCAGGTTCTCTCTAAAGGTATGGGTGCTGCTTATATGCTCACTTTTATTGACGATTTTTCTCGTAAAGTTCGGGTCTATTTCTTGAAACATAAAAGTCAAGTATTTGAAACTTTCAAGCAGTGGAAAACTTTACTTGAAAAACAGACTGGGAAGCAAATTAAAAGGCTGACAACAGATAATGGCCTTGAATTTTGCAATAACGAATTCAATGAGTTTTGCAAAATTGAAGGCATTGTTCGACACTGCACAGTTGTAAAAACTCCACAGCAGAATGGAGTTGCAAAATGCATGAACAGGACTTTGATAGAGAAAGCTAGATGTCTGTTATCAAATGCAGGTTTGGGCAAGGAGTTTTGGGCAGAAGCTGATCTCCTTGTACTTCCATTGAGTGTAAGACACCTGAAGAGTTGTGGTCAGGCAAACTTGCAGATTATTTTGATTTGAAGATATTTGGTTGTCCTGCTTATGCTCATTTTAATGATGGAAAGCTTGAACCAAGGGCTAAGAAATGCATTTTCCTTGGTTATGCTTCTGGTGTGAAAGGTTACAGGTTGTGGTGTCCAGACCCTAAGTCTTCAAAATTTCTCATCAGCAAAGACGTGACATTTGATGAATCCGCTATGCTGCATCCAAAAGAGGAAGTCATAAGGCCAAACAATGAAGATAGTGGGAGTTCCAGGCAGCAGATGGAGTTTGAAAGTGATATTCCTTCTAAGTCAGGTCAACAGATTCAGGTTGACACTTCAGAAACAGTCGAGGATACTCAAGATACTCAACAGGCACAGCCGTATAGTATCGCCAAAGACAGATCCAGAAGGACTATTAAGCCACTAGCCAGGTTTTCATACTCAGATTTTGCTTATTGTTTGGCAGTAACGGAAGAGGTGGAGTACAATGAACCTAGTAACTACTCAGAAGCTGTCACTTGTACCGAATCTTCCCAGTGGAGTATTGCTATGACTGAGGAAATTGAGTCCCTGCATAAGAATCAGACTTGGGACTTAGTGAAACTTCCCAAAGATAAGAAGACTGTTGGCTGCAAATGGATCTTCAAGAAGAAAGAGGGAATCCCAGGAGTTGAGGATGCAAGGTACAAGGCACGTCTGGTTGCAAAGGGCTATAACCAGAAAGAAGGGATTGACTTCAATGACGTATTTTCTCCAGTTGTAAAGCACACTTCCATTCGTGTGCTTCTAGCTATGGTTGCTATGTATGATATGGAACTGGAGCAGCTTGATGTCAAGACTACTTTTCTACGTGGCGATCTTGAGGAAGTCATTTATATGGATCAACCTAAGGGTTTCCAAATTGAAAGCAAGGAGGATCATGTTTGCAGGTTGAAGAAATCTCTATATGGTTTAAAGCAGTCTCCTAGACAATGGTATAAGAAGTTTGATAGCTTTATGGTAAGTCATGGTTACTTGAGGAATGAGTATGACAGTTGTGTCTACCATAGGAAGCTTCGTGATGGATCATTTGTTTATCTGCTACTATATGTAGATGATATTCTTGTTGCCTCTACAAGCATATCTGAGATTAATAGCTTGAAGAAGCTACTTGGTAGAGATTTCGAGATGAAAGATTTGTGAGCTGCAAAGAGGATTTTGGGCATGGAGATCACTAGAGACAAAAAAGCAGGAGAGTTGCGCCTTTTACAGAAAAGGTACATCAAGAAGGTTCTTGAACGTTTTGGGATGATGAGTTGCAAACCGGTAAGTACTCCTTTGGCTTTACACTTCAGACTTTCAGCCTCTTTGTCACCCAATAGCCTAGAGGAGGAGGAATATATGTCACATGTTCCATATTCTAGTGCAGTGGGCAGTGTTATGTATACTATGGTTTGCACTCGTCCAGATATTTCACAGGCAGTCAGTGTGGTCAGTAGATATATGGCTAATCCTGGGAAAGCATATTGGCAAGTAGTTAAATGGATACTTCGGTATCTTAGAGGCACTACAGATGTAGGACTGATGTTCAGCAGAGGCAGTAGGTTATGTACTGGTTTTGTGGATTCTGATTATGCAGGTGACCTTAACAGAAGAAGATCAACAACTGGTTATGTTTTCATTCTTTCAGGCAGTGCCATTTGTTGGAAGGCAACATTGCAATCAACAGTTGCTCTTTCCACTACTGAAGCTGAGTACATGGCAATAGCAGAAGCAGTCAAGGAAGCTATTTGGTTGAAAGTCACTAATTTGGGTTTATCACAGGAAACTACTACTGTATTCTGTGACAGTCAAAATGCTATACACTTGACCAAAAATCAAGTGTATCATGAGAGGACCAAACACATTGATGTCAAATACCATTTCTTACGAGATGTTATATCTCAAGGTTTGATTTCAGTGAAGAAGGTCGCTACTGCAGACAATCCAGCTGACATGTTGACGAAACCAATTTTAACTAGTAAGTTCAAGCATTGCTTGGACTTGATTGGTGTTTATTTTGATTGACTGGCTCTAAGGGGCCATTTGGAGGAGAGACAGAAGGATTCTATTTTGTTGTGTGTTTTGAAAATACAATGCAAGGTGGAGATTTGTTGGAATATGCCTTGTATTTTAGTTGAGTTAAAATTACTCTTTTGTCCCTTATCCTATGTCCCTATATATAGAGGCATATTAGGATTATGAATAGGGAGTTGAGATTAGAGGTGAGAGAGAGGTGAGTCACGCTCTTTGTTTCCTGTAACACACTTTTTCTACTAATAAGAGTATTCCTTCTGTCCTTCCCGTGGATGTAGGTCACGTCGACCGAATCACGTAAAATTTTAATGTTGTTTTCTTCTTCGGTTTATTACTTCGTGTTAATTTGCGCAACAGCTCGATTGAGAAGCATAAAATCAATCAGCGAATAGAGACAAAGAAGTGTATTTGACAATTGGAGTCACTCCAAGTTCCTAAAATTCAATTTTTTTTTATCAACATAAATTGAAACGAAATTATTAACAAAATTAAAGAAAATTTTATAAAAAAAGGAAGAAGAAGAAGAAGAAAGGAGATGAAGCAGTAACAACCAAGAGATAACAGACTTACAAGAGATGATCGGAGAAGGAAGTCGAGAGTTCGAGTTCGCAATTCGACACTACTACTACAAGCAGAAGAACTGAAGGAGCTTTCGCTGCCCTCCTCCCTCTTTGACCTTCTCATCTCCGGGCTCATAATCGCCTCGGCTTCTCTCGTTCGTGCGTTGTGGTTGTTTTTCCCGGAGAGTTTGCGTTATGAGATTCTGCGGGATTTTGGCGTTTTTGAAATGACCTTTGGCCGTACTTTCAGATCGACTTAAATGTCATTTAATAAAATTAAATATATATTTATAAATATTTTTTTTTAGGGATATAATTTTTTATAGTATGTAAAATAATAAATATATTTTTCTATTTCATAAAAAAAAAAGAAAATGTGGCTTTCAATTAATCTACCTAAGTTACAAGTTACAAGCATTAAACCAGTTTGATGCTTTGCAAGAAAGAAAGCTGGTGAATTAGACTGCAGTCAATCCGACATACAAGTTACAAAAGATAGGCTGCTGATTTGTCCGCCCACATAATATAGCAGCTACACAATGTCCTTTAAGATCCTGGCTTTAACTACCTCTCTCTCTGACTCTCACAACTTCTCTTCTGGACATCCACCTTCAATTCATAAAATTCATGTTTTGTTGCAGCTCGACCTTGAGTTTAACTTAGCTTCTGGACATGGAGGTTTCACATTTTGCAGGGCACGGATAGTATGAATACATTGATAAGTCTATGCAAAATGTGTTAATTGTGCTG
>JAGSHU010000103.1:0-19988 GCA_021533255.1 Ceriops tagal | reverse complement strand
ACCAAAAATGATGGGACAGACTCTTTATTTTGGAATTCAACCAATTAATATTAATAAGAAATGCTAAAGATGATCATGGACTCCATTGTTTGTTGGTATTGAATGAATTTATGGTATAGATGGTTGATAGACATTGTTTTCACAATGAATATATAGTTATCAATAAGGACACAAATAATAATTTGATGGTCATTGTATTGAAGATAGTGCTTGTAACAAAAAGAGAACCCAGGTTAGCATAAAGTGAATAGAAAGTCTCATTATTTACAAATTAAACCACTCAACATTAGTACGAAATCCAAACCAAGATGAATGACTCTATTAGTTGATGGAAGTAAACACATTTTCCAACTTAATGGTGTTTAGACGTGTTTGTTTTAATTAATATACTAGGTAGTTTAGCCACAAATGTTAATTTGATGATCACTGTATCAAAAAGTGTGTTTGGAACCAAGAGAGGAGTCTTGCTAACCAGAAATGATGGGATAGACTGTTTATTTTGGAATTCAACCAATTAATAGCAATAAAAAATGCTAAAGATGATCAAGGACTCCATTGTTTGTTGGTATTGAATGAATTTATGGTATAGATGGTTGATAGACATTGTTTTCACAATGAATATATAGTTATCAATTAGGACGCAAATAATAATTTGATGGTCATTGTGTTAAAAATAGTGCTTGTAAGAAAAAGAGAACCTTGGTTAGCATAAAGTGAATAGAAAGTGTCATTATTTAGGAATTAAACCATTTGACATTACTACGAAATGCAAACCAAGATGAATAACTTCATTAGTTGATGGAAGTAAACACATTTAGTGTTTTAATGGTGTTTAAACTTGATTGTTTTAATTAATATACAAGGTAGTTTTGCCACAAATGTTAATTTGATGATCATTGTATCAAAAAGTGTGTTTGTAACCAAAAGAGGTGCCTTTCAAACCAGAAGTGATGGGACAGACTCTTTATTTTGGAATTCAACCAATTCATATCAATAAGAAATGCTAATGAAGAAGATCAAGGGCTCCATTGTTTGTTGGTATTGAATGAATTCATGTTATAGATGGTTCATAGACATTGATTTCACAATGAATATATAGTTGTCAGTAAGGACGCAAATAATAATTTGATGGTCATTGTATGAAAAATAGTGCTTGTAACAAAACGAGAACCCTGTTTAGCATAATGTGAATAGAAAGTCTCATTATTTAGGAATTAAACCACTTGACATTACGACGAAATGCAAACCAAGATGAATAACTTCATTAGTTGATGGAAATAGACACATTTAGCGTCTTAATGGTGTTTAGATGTGATTGTTTTAATTAATATACCAGGTAGTTTAGCCACAAATGTTAATTTGATGATCACTATATCAAAAAGTGTGTTTGGAACCAAGAGAGGAGCCTTGCTAACCAGAAATGATGGGACAGACTCTTTATTTTGGAATTCAACCAATTAATATCAGTAAGAAATGCTAATGATGATTAAGGACTCCATTGTTTGTTGGTATTGAATGAATTCATGGTATAAATTGTTCATAGACATTGTTTTCACAATGAATATATATTTATCAATAAGGACGCAAATAATAATTTGATGGCCATTGTATTAAAAATAGTGCTTGTAACAAAAAGAGAACCCTGGTTAGCATAAAGTGAATAGAAAGTCTCATTAGTTAGGAATTAAACCACTTGACATTTGTACGAAATGCAAACCAAGATGAATGACTCCATTAGTTGATGGAAGTAAACAAATTTAGTGTTTTAATGGTGTTTAAACTTGTTTATTTTAATTAATATACTAAGTAGGTTAGTCACAAATGTTAATTTGATGATTACAGTATCAATAAAGTCTGGTTCAAACCAAGAGTGGAGTCTTGCTAACTAGAGATGATGAGACGGACTCTTTATTTCGGAATTCAACCAATTAATATCAATAAGAAATGCTAATGAAGATCAAGGACTCCTTTGTTTATTGGTATTGAATGAATTCATGGTATAGATGGTTCATAGACATTGTTTTCACAATGAATATATAGTTGTTGTTGTTCCCACAGCCTTGTATGGGTTGTAATTGTTGTCAACTAGGTTTAAGTGTTCAAGAAAGTAAAGCCATATGGAAGGACAAGAAAGTAAATCCACATGGAAGGGCAAGAAGGTACAGCCATATGGAAGGGTAAGAAAGTAAATCTGCCACATAAGGGCAAGAACATAAATTCGCCACGTTAGCCCTATTAGGGTTTGATGGAAAAGAGTATATAAAGACCTTGGAAGACAAAACTAGGGTAAGGCCAACACAATTGAATACACAGCAAAACACCAAACTCTACACAGAAGAACACCACTTACAAAAGAAAAGAGAAGCCGTTGGCAAAAATAGAGAAAAGAAATATACACCGACGACAACAAAGAAATCACCATCAAGAGAGAGAGAGAGAAAGAGGAGACGATCGAAAAGTGAGCAAAATGGCAAAATCCTATTCGACCAACCAAGTGAGCCGACTGCAGAACAGGGGAAGAGAGAGAAATTTAGCTGGACAGCAAGAGTGAGAGAAAGCACGACACGGCAAGAGAGAGAAACGGGTCGACATGGCTGGACAGTGAGAGAGAAAGTACAACACAGCAAGAGAGAGAAATGGGTTGACATGGCTAAACGGTGAGAGAGAAAGCACGACACGGCAAGAGAGAGAAACGGGTTGACGACAAAACAGAGTGGACGATCGACAAAAAACAGACTACCGGCAGAAAAGGGAGAAGATCCGTGACAGCCAAAATTAGAGTGGACGGCAAGAGAGAGAAACAGACGACAAAAGAGAAAACCGGAGGTGACCAAGACCAGATCGGAGCTGGAACGGGTGAGACCAGCCCAAATCTGGAACGGGTAAGAGAGATAACACGGGCAAAGAATAGTGACCGGCAGAAAGGAGAGAAAACCCAATACGGCCAAAATCGGGGTGGATGGTGTGAGACCAGAATGTGCGTCGGCGTGAGACCAGAACGTGAGTCAGTGTAAGACTAGAATGTGCAACGGCGTGAGACCAGAACGTGCGACGGCGTGAGACAAGGAGACGGGTGAGACCGTGAGACGGTGAAAGCAGGAGTTATGTGAGACAACATAGAGAAGAACTTCGGCAAAGCATTGGAAAGAACTCAACGTATTTCCAGATTTCTTCAAGAGAGGTTAGAGAGCGTTGTGGTGAACTTCTAAGCTGCAGTGGAGCAGCCTTTCAATTCAACAAAGGCAAGACAAGCTAGAAAGAATGGTCGACACAGTAAGTGACACTCTTTGTATTGTACTTGCTTAGTAATTGCAATAGTGAAAGGAGTAGAGGATTAAGGCATCCATTGTAACTGGAATGATTGCAGATTGTAGAAAGTCTATGAAGGTGATGGCAAAATGAAGGAGGCTAAGCTTCAAGTGTTCAAGGAGAGATATGAATCTCTCAAAATGCAGAAGAATGAGACAGTTCAAGAGTTCTTCACCAGGGTTATTGACGCTGTAAACGACTTGAGAAGTCATCGAAAGAACAAGAAGGACTCATCTATTGTGAAGAAAATTCTGAGAATTCTACCTGAGAGGTTTGCCTCAAAAGTAGCAACCATAGAGGAGAGTAGAGATCTTAATTTTATGTCTCTGTATGATCTCCAGTGCAATCTTATTGCATATGAGATGAGGATAAAGTCAGCTAAAAGCTCTACAACAACAAAGGTATCAAAGGAGGCAACTTTCAAAGCTATGAAGCACTTGAAGATAAATAAAGAGGAAGTATCATCTAGTGAGGATGATGATGAGGAAGAAAGTGAAGGTGAAGTATTGGCTTACTTCACAAGGAAATTCAAAAGGGGGTCTAAGAAGGGAAAAGGATAGTTGTCCTTGAGATGTTATCATTGTGGGTAGACAGGACTCTTTGCTTCTCAGTGCAAAGTGAAACTTGATGATGAAGATGAGGATGGTGATGATGAGCAGAGTTCAAAATGGAGAAGACCATCATTTAAATCAAAAAAGTCCAGCAAGAAGACTGCTAACCCACAGAAGAAGAAGAGAGACTCATTCAAGAGTTATGTGAGTCAAACAAAAGAAGCTGATGAGGAGGAAGATGAAGAATCATCAGATGAGCAGCCTTTTGTGGCATCAGCTCAAGGTGGTAGTTCAACCTCTGAAGAGGAAGAGGAGGTTGATGAAGAAGAACCAGATCTTGAAGCTGTGTTGGAAGCAGCTTCAAAGGAGATAATTAGAAGGGGCAGAACCATAAAAAGGTTGGAGGCTCACATAAAACAAGTTAAAGCAAAGTCTAAGGAAGCTGAAAGTCAAAAGGATGAAATAAGGGCTGAGCATATTGACTTGAAGAGAAGATTTGAGGAACAGATCAAAATATGTGAAGACCTTACAGTAGAGCTTGGCTCAAGGGCTTTAAAAATTGAAGAAATGGAGAAAGAGTTGCTAAGACTTTAGCAATAACTCAAAAGTAGCCAAGAGAACTTGCAGAAGCTTGAAATGATAGGAGAAACAAGTTCTGCAAAACGAGAGAAGAATGTAGAGAAAGTGCAGCCATTTGAGGCTGCATTGGCTAAAGAAAATAAGAATGTGCCACAGAAGTTGAAAGAGAAGGTTGTGACTCAGAAGAAGATAGTTGAGAATAAAGAAGATCTAAAGAAGCAACCTAGGGTGGCAAACAAAAAGGAAGAAAAGAAAGTCAGCCAGCAGAGGGCTACGGCTGAACAGAAGAAGGAGAAGAAGGTGGCTGAAATGAAAGCCACACAAGCAAAGAAACCAGCAACCTTGCCTACACAACAAGTAATGAACAAAAGAAAACAAGCTATGATTAGACCCAAGAAGAGGCAGTTTCAAGGTTACTATCTTTATTGTGGAGTTTGGGGTCATAAGGTGAGTAACTGCTGGTGGAGAAGGCCAGTATATGTCTCCAACTTGAGAAGATACGACGCTGCATACAGGGGAAGACAATACAAAACTCAGAAGAGAATACCTGTCGTGAGTTCTTGCACATACTGTAAAAGGCAAGGACACACTGACGAGGATTGTTGGTGGAAGCCCAAACTAGTAGCTTCAAAGAACAAGTTTGTTATATTGGCAAACTTGGAACAGTGTGAAAGGTGTAGACAGGATGGCCATAATGCCAAGAGATGCATGACACTTCTCCCTAAGTAAGAGAAGGCACTTAATGGCACAATGAAAACAAGCGGTGCAGTCAAAGCTGAGAAAAAGGAGAAAGCTATCTTCAAGCCAGTTCAAAAGAAGGAATATAGAGCAAAAAGGGAGGTGGCTAATAGAGCTGAAATTGCACTAAAGGCTGATTGCAAGGATAAGCAGTGGATCCTTGATAGTGGATGCACTTCGCATATGACGGGAGACAAGAGTAAATTATCAAAGCTAAACAAATCAAGAAAAGGTAGAGTCAAGTTTGGCAATGATGATTCACTCAACATCAGTGGTCAGGGGTCAGTGAATATTGGAAAAGGAAAGTTGAAAGATGTTCTACACATTGAAGGACTCATATATAATCTAGCATCTGTCAGCCAACTATGCAACGATGACCACAAAGTGATATTTACAAAAATAGGTTGCCAAGTAAAAAGTAAAGAAGGCAATACTATTGCAACTGGGAAGAGAACAACTGGAAATTTATATGTGATTGATGAGGACAAAACAAACAGCTATTTACTCACCAAAGAAGAAGAAAATCAACTCTGGCATAGGAGGCTGGGACACTTATCATAGAAGAACATGAGGAAGCTGACTGCTACTCATGCAATCAAAGACATTCCCAACCTCAGGAGAGAGAGAGAGAGTATGTTTGCTTAACATGCTCTAAAGGAAAACATGCTAAAAAGCAGTATAAGACCAAAGAGTTTAGTTCTGAAGCAGTGCTTGACATTGTGCATACTAATTTGTGTGAACCGATAAGGACAAAAGGGTTGAATGGTGAAAGGTACTTCATCTTGTTTGTTGATGATTATTCCAAAAGGACCTGCATTATGCACCTCAAACACAAGTCAAAAGTTTTGAATTGCTTCAAGAGATACAGAAGATTGGCTGAAAATGAAAGTGGAAGGAAGATCAAAGTATTGAGGTCAGATCAAGGCACTGAATTTACAAATAAAGCTTTAGAAGATTACCTTGAGAAGCATGGTATTCACCATCAGATGGCAGTAGCAAGAACACCTCAATAGAATGGGGTAGTAGAGATGAAAAATAAAGATGTGGTTGAAATGGAAAGAACTCTACTGCTGAAATCCAAGCTTCACACAAGCTTTTGGACAGAAGCAACATTTATAGCAGTGCACTTACTAAATAGAGTCTTACTAAGGCCCATTACTGATAAGACTCCATATGAGCTATGAAGTGGGAAAAAGACAACAGCCAATTATCTCAGAATCTTTGGCAGCCTATGTTTTATGAAGAACAATGAGCAAAACTTGGAAAAATTCAATGCTAGGTCTGATGAAGGCATCTTTGTGGGATACTCAGCAAAGATAAAAGGTTACAGAGTTTTCCTGCATAAGTTGGGAAAAGTGATCACTTCCAGTGATGTGAGAATAGATGAGAATTGAAAAACAATGCAAAATGGAGAAGCTAAGGACAATGTAGATGAAAAATCAGACCAACCTGAAGAAAAGGAATAAGAAGTAAGTTTAGACTCGGAGAAGAGTGAGTCTGAAGATGAAGAAAGAGATCCTCTTGCAACTAAGACTGTGCAAGACAGAAAGCCAAAGAAAATATGGACTAATGCTCATCAAGAAAATCAGATCATAGGTGACCCATCAGCAGGAGTTACAACAAGAAGAAGAATTGTTGGAGCTACTGCTTTACTCTCATAAGTTGAACCTAAATCTGTTGAAGAGGCTACATAAGATCTAACTAAATCTCTGTCCACAGAGCTGTTTGAAAAGCACAGATTAAGTCTATCTGTACAAATGCCTCCTCAAGCCTGAAGTTTAGGTGAATCCTCCATCTCCATTTTGCGAGTTTTTTGGATTTGTAATTGGTTGGCAAAGGGGGAGAGAAGCAACAGTGTAGGGGGAGCTGTTAAGAAAGGGGGGGTGCATATTTAGGGAGAGTTGAAATTGCTGCATAGTGGCTTTTGTTATGACTGTTGCCAACAATTACAAAGGGAGAGATTGTTGTTCCCACAGCCTTGTATGGGTTGTAATTGTTGTCAACTAGGTTTAAGTGTGTAAGAAAGTAAAGCCATATGGAAGGGCAAGAAAGTAAATCCACATGGAAAGGCAAGAAGGTAAAGCCACATGGATGGGCAAGAAAGTAAATCCGCCGCATAAGGGCAAAAAAGTAAATCTGCCATGTAAGCCCTATTAGGGTTTCATGGCAGAGAGTATATAAAGACCTTGGAAGACAAAACTAGGGTAAGGCCAACACAATTGAATACACAACAAAACACCAAACCTTACACAGAAGAACACCACCTACAAAAGAAAAGAGAAGCCGTTGGCAAAAATAGAGAAAAGAAATATACACCGACGGTAACAAAGAAGTCACCGTCGAGAGAGAGAGAGAGAAAGAGGAGACAACCGAAAAGTGAGCAAAATAGTAAAATCCTATTCAGCCAACCAAGTGAGCTGATGACAGAACAAGGGAAGAGAGAGAAATCTGGCGATAACAGCAAGAGAGAGAGAAAGCACGACACAGCAAGAGAGAGAAAAGGGTTGACACGGCTGGACGATGAGAGAGAAAGCACGACACAGCAAGAGAGAGAAACTAGTCGACGGCAAAACAGAGTGGACGATCGATAGAAAAACAGACCATCGGTAGAAAAGGGAGAAGATCCATGACGGCCAAAATCAGAGTGGACGACAAGAGAGAGAAACGAACGACAAAAGAGAAAACCGGAGGCGGCCAAGACCAAATTGGGTGAGAGAGACAACACGGGCAAAGAATAGTGACCGGCAGAAAGGAGAGAAAAACCCGATACGGCCAAAATCGGGGTGGACGGTATGAGACCAGAATGTGCGGTGGCGTGAGACCAGAATGTGAGTCGGCATAAGACCAGAACGTGAGACGACGTGAGACAAGGAGACGGGTGAGACCGTGAGACGGTGAAAGCAGGAGTTGTGTGAGACAACGTAAAGAAGAACTTCGGCGAAGCATTGGAAAGAACTCAACGTATTTCCAGCTTCAAGTGAGGTTAGAGAGTGTTGTGGTGAACTTCTAAGCAGCAGTGGAGCAACCTTTCAATTCAACAGAGGCAAGACAAGATAGAAGAAGGGTAGAGACAGTAAGTGACACTCTTTGTATTGTACTTGCTTAGTAATTGCAATAGTGAAAGGAGCAGAGGATTAAGGCATCCATTGTAACTGGAATTCTCAAGTATAGTGGATAGTCTCGGTAAGGGAGAGTCCCTACCAACGTGGATGTACGTCACGTTGACGGAACCACGTAAATCTCGTGTGTCCTTAATTTGCTTTACGTTTTGTATTTGGAATTGAGTTGTGAATGCAGCTAAAGTATCAGCCAACCCATAACCTAACGAAGACCTAAACAAGAACATCCGAATTGTCTATTAGGCAAGGTGTCTGAAAGGTGACTTTGAGGACTATTGTGATTATTAGGTAGCAATAGATCTACCTTAGTCAAATCTGAGAAAGAGTTCGCTTTTAAGAAAAGGTTGAAGTTGTTCACTTACTTGCGAATTGTGAATTATGGTGATACTGATTCACCCCCCATCTCAGTATCACAAACTAGTAGATCCTAGGGAGAAGTCGGAAACTTCAGCTGTCAATAGGGACGCAAATAATAATTTGATGGTCATTGTATGAAAAATAGTGCTTGTAACAAAACGGGAAGCCTAATTAGCATTAAATGAATAGAAAGTCTCAATATTTAGGAATTCAACCACTTAACATTAGTACGAAATGCAAACCAAGATAAATGACTCCATTAGTTGATGGAAGTAAACACATTTAGTGTTTCAATGGTGTTTAGACTTGTTTGTTTTGATTAAATATACTAGGTAGTTTAGCCACAAATGTTAATTTGATGATCACTGTATCAAAAAGTGTGTTTGGAACCAAAAAAAGAGCCTTGCTAACCAGAAATGATGGGATGGACTCTTTATTTTTGAATTCAACCAATTAATATCAATAAGAAATGCTAATCAAGATCAAGCACTCCATTGTTTGTTGGAATTAAATGAATTCATGGTATAGATGGTTAATGGACATTGCTTTCACAATGAAAATAGTTGTTGATCAGGAAACAAAAGATAATTTCTTGGTCATTGCATGAAAAATTGTGCTTGTAAGAAAAAGAGGAGCCTGATTAGCATGAACAAAATAGAAATTCTCATTATTTGGGAATTAAACCACTTAACATTTGTACGAAATGCAAACCAAGATGAATGACTACTTTAGTTGATGGAAGTAAACAAATTTAGTGTTTTAATGGCATTTAGACTTGTTTATTTTAATTGAAATACTAGGTAGGCTAGTCATAAATGTTAATTTAATGATCATAGTATCAAAAACGTCTGGTTCGAACCAAGAGCAGAGCCTTCCTAACCAGAAGTGATGGGATGGACTCTTTATTTTGGAATTCAACCAATTAATATCAATAAGAAATGCTAATGAAGATCAAGGACTCCTTTATTTGTTGCTATTGAATGAATTCATGGTATAAATGGTTCATAGACATTGTTTTCACAATGAATATATAGTTGTCAATAGGGACACAAATAATAAGTTGATGGCCATTGTATGAAAAATAGTGCTTGCAACAAAAAAAAAGCCTGATTAGCATGAAGTGAATCGAAAGTCTCATTATTTGGGAATTCAACCAATTAACATTAGTACGAAATGCAAATCAAGATGAATGACTCCATTAGTTGATGGAAGTAAACACATTAAGTGTTTTAATGGTGTTTAGACTTGTTTGTTTTAATTAATATACTAGGTAGTTTAGCCACAAATGTTAATTTGATGATCACGGTATCAAAAAGTGTGTTTGGAACCAAAAGAAGAGCCTTGCTAACCAGAAATGATGGGATGAACTCTTTATTTTTGAATTCCACCAATTAATATCAATAAGAAATGCTAATCAAGATCAAACACTCCATTGTTTGTTGGAATTGAATGAATTCATGGTATAGATGGTTAATGGACATTGTTTTAACAATGAAAATAGTTGTTAATTAGGACACAAAAAATAATTTCATGGACATTGCATAAAAAGTAGTGCTCGTATCAAAAAGAGGAGCCTGTTTAGCTTGAAGTGAATAGAAAGTTTCATTATTTAGGAATTAAACCACTTAACATTAGTACAAAATGCAAACCAAGATGAATGACTCTATTAGTTGATAGAACTAAACACATTTAGTGTTCTAATGGTGTTTAGTCGTGTTTCGTTTAATTAATATACTAGGTAGTTTAACCACAAATGTTAATTTAATGATCACTGTATCAAAAAGTGTGTTTGGAACCAAAAGAGGTGCCTTCCTAACCAGAAGTTATAGGACAGACTCTTTATTTTGCAATTCAACCAATTAATATCAATATGAAATGCAAATCAAGATCAAGGACTCCATTACTTGTTGATATTGAATGAATTCATGGTATAGATGGTTCATAGACATTGTATTCACAATGAATATAGTTGTCAACAAGGACACAAATAATAATTTGATGGTCATTGTATGAAAAATATTACTTGCAACAAAAAGAGGAGCCAGATTAGCATGAAGTGAATAGAAAGTCTCATTATTTAGGAATTAAACCACATAACATATGTACGAAATGCAAACCAAGATTAATTACTCCATTAGTTGATGGTAGTAAACACATTTAAGGTTTTAATGGTGTTCAGACTTGTTTGTTTTAATTAATATACTAGGGGACTTTAGCCACAAATGTTAATTTGATAATCACTGTATCAAAAAGTGTGTTTGGAACCAAAAGAAGAGCCTTGCTAACCAGAAATGATGGGATGAACTCTTTATTTTTGAATTCAAACAATTAATATCAATAAAAAATGCTAATCAAGATCAAGCACTCCATTATTTGCTGGAATTGAATGAATTCATGCTATAGATGGTTAATGGACATTGTCTTCATAACGAATATAGTTGTTAATCAGGAAACAAAATATAATTTCATCGTCTTTGCATGAAAAATAGTGCTTGTAAGAAAAAGAGGAGCCTGATTAGCATGAACTAAATAGAAAGTCTCATTATTTTGGAATTAAACCACTTAGCATAGTACGAAATGCAAACCAAGATGAATGACTCCATTAGTTGATGGAAGTAAACACATTTAGTGTTTTAATGGTGTTTAGACTTGTTTGTTTTAATTAATATACTAGGTAATTTAGCTACATATGTTAATTTGATGATCACTATATCAAAATGTGTTTGGAGCCAAAAGAGGTGCCTTGCTAACCAGAAATGATGAGACGGATTCCTTATTTTGGAATTTAACCAATTAATATCAATAAGAAATGCTAATCAAGATCAAGGACTCCATTGTTTGTTGGTATTGAATGAATTCATGGTATAGATGGTTCATACACATTGTATTCACAATGAATATAGTTGTCAACAGGGACACAAATAATAATTTGATGGTCATTGTATGAAAAATATTACTTGCAACAAAAAGAGGAGCCAGATTAGCATGAAGTGAATAGAAAGTCTCATTATTTAGGAATTAAACCACTTAACATATGTACGAAATGCAAACCAAGATTAATTACTCCATTAGTTGATGGTAGTAAACACATTTAATGTTTTAATGGTGTTCAAACTTGTTTGTTTTAATTAATATACTAGGGGACTTTAGCCACAAATGTTAATTTGATAATCACTGTATCAAAAAGTGTGTTTGGAACCAAAAGAAGAGCCTTGCTAACCAGAAATGATGGGATGAACTCTTTATTTTTGAATTCAAACAATTAATATCAATAAAAAATGCTAATCAAGATCAAGCACTCCATTATTTGCTGGAATTGAATGAATTCATGCTATAGATGGTTAATGGACATTGTCTTCATAACGAATATAGTTGTTAATCAGGAAACAAAAGATAATTTCATGGTCTTTGCATGAAAAATAGTGCTTGTAAGAAAAAGAGGAGCTTGATTAGCATGAACTGAATAGAAAGTCTCATTATTTAGGAATTAAACCACTTAGCATTAATACGAAATGCAAACCAAGATGAATGACTCCATTAGTTGATGGAAGTAAACACATTTAGTGTTTTAATGGTGTTTAGACTTGTTTGTTTTAATTAATATAATAGGTAGTTTAGCTACATATGTTAATTTGATGATTACTGTATCAAAATGTGTTTGGAGCCAACAGAGGTGCCTTGCTAACCAGAAATGATGAGACAAACTCTTTATTTTGGAATTCAACCAATTAATATCAATAAGAAATGCTAATCAAATCAGGGACTTCTTTGTTTATTGGTATTGAATGAATTCATGGTATAGATGGTTCATAAACATTGTTTTCACAATTAATATTGTTAATCAAGACACAATAGATAATTTCATGGTCTTTGCATGAATAATGGTGCTTGTAACAAAAAGAGGATCATGATTAGCATGAAGTGAATAAAAAGTCTCATTATTTAGGAATTAAACCACTTAACATTAGTATGAAATGCAAACCAAGATGAATGATTCCATTAGTTAAAGGATATAAACTCATTTAGTGTTTTAATGGTGTTTAGACTTGTTTGTTTTAATTAATATACATGGTAGTTTAGTCACAAATGTTAATTTGATAATCACTGTATCAAAAAGTGTGTTTGGAACCAAAAGAAAAGCCTCACTAAACAGAAATGATGGGACGAACTCTTTATTTTTGAATTCAACCAATTAATATCAATAAAAAATGCTAATCAAGATCAAGCACTTCATTGTTTGCTAGAATTGAATGAATTCATGGTATAGATGGTTAATGGACATTGTTTTCATAATGAAAATTGTTGTTAATCAGGATACAAAAGATAATTTCATGGTCTTTGCATGAAAAGTAGAGCTTGTAACAAAAAGAGGAGCCTAATTAGCATGAAGTGAATAGAAAGTCTCATTATTTAGGAATTAAACCACTTAGCATTAGTGCGAAATGCAAACCAAGATAAATGAATCCAATAAATGGTGAAAGTAAACCCATTTAGTGTTTTAATGGTGCTTAAACTTGTTTGTTTTAATTAATTTTGTTCCCACAGCCTTATATGGGTTGTAATTGTTGTCAACTAGGTTTAAGTGTGCAAGAAAGTAAAGTCACATGGAAGGGTAAGAAGGTAAATCCACATGGAAGGGTAGGAACATAAATTGGCCACGTAAGCCCTATTAGGGTTTCATGGAAGAGATATATAAAGACCTTAGAAGACAAAAATAAAAAAAAAGGCCAACACAATTGAATACACGGCAAAAAAAGAGGGGAGTTAATAATATTGAGCATTCAGCAAAACCTAGACAACCAACCAACTAAAGAGAACACCAAACCCTACACAGAAGAACACCACCTGCAAAAGAAAAGAGTAGCCATAGTGAACAGTGCAGCCGTCGAGTGAATAGTAGTCGACGAATGAAGAGAGCGAAAAAGGGAGAAGAGGAGCAAACCGGTGGAAGGAGAGAAACCCGTGAGGAACGGCACACTATTGGCACACCAGCGATCTGCGAGGAGACAACACGGTAGAGAGAGAAACAGACGGTCGAAAAAACAAAGAAACGGGTCGACGAGAGAGAAAACTGGTTACTGCTAGACGAGGCTAGACGGCAGGACGAAGAAAAGCAGACCGGCGGAAGAAGAAACCAGACGGCCATAGAAGAGAGAGATACCGATGGCAACAAAGAACAACCGTCGAGAGAGAGAAAGGGGAGATGGCCGGAACAGAGGAGTTGACACGGCCAAAATTAGATCCAACTGGACGGTGAGATAGATCTGGCTGGACAGTGAGAGAGATCTGGCTGAACGAAGAGAGAGAAACCACCAGCAGAATCGAAGACGGATGAAGAGAGAGAAATCCGGTGAAGAGAGAGAAATTCAGCGGGAAGAGAAAGAAATCCAGCGGTAAGAGAGAGAAATCCGGCGAGAAAAGGGAGAAATCTGGCCGGACAGCAAAAGAGAGAGAAACGGACAGGTAAGCCGTAAAATAGTAAAGCCGTGAGACAAGGAGACGGGGAGACAGTGAGACAGTGAAAGTAGGAGTTGTGTGAAACAACGTAGAGAAGGAATTCGGCGAAGCATTGAACTCAACGTATTTCCAGACTTCTTCAAGAGAGGTTAGAAAGAGTTGCGGTGAACTTTTAAGCGGCAGTGGAGCAGCCTTTCAATTCAACAGAGGCAAGACAAGCTAAAAGAAGGATAGACACAATAAGTGACACTCTTTGTATTGTACTTGCTTAGTAATTGCAATAGTGAAAGGAGTAGAGAATTAAAGACATCCATTGTAAATTGTATTCACAAGTATAGTGGATAGTCTCGGTAGAGGGAGAGTCCCTACCACCGTGGATGTATGTCATGTTGACGGAACTACATAAATCTCGTGTGTCCTTAATTTGCTTTACGTTCTGTGCTTTGAATTGAGCTGTGAACGCAGCTAAAGTATCAGCCAACCTATAACCTAACGAAGACCTAAACAAGAACATCCGTATTGTCTATTAGGCAAGGTGTCTGAAAGGTGACTTTGGGGACTATTGTGATTAATAGGTATCAATAGATCTACCTTAGTCGAGTCTGAGAAAGAGTTCGCTTTTAAGAAGTGATTGAAGTTGTTCACTTACCTGCGAATTGCGAATTATGGTGATACTGATTCACCCCTCCTCTCAGTATCACAAACTAGTAGATCCTAGGGAGAAGTCAGGCACTTCAATTGGTATCAGAGCATAGGTTCACTGGTTTGAAGCTTAACAGCTTGGTGTACTAGTTTGAAGGGATCTAGAAGTTTGACTTGTTCAGCATACTGAGAAATGGAAGCCAGTGCCAGCACTAGCACCACTTACAGCAAAAAGGTTCCAATCTTCAATGGAACCAACTACCATATATGGAGAGCGAGAATGCAAGTGGTATTTGCAACCATGGGCATGAACGTTGTGAAATGCATACAGGAGGGTTTTGTGGCTCCGGAAGAAGGTAAAGACCCAACCCTAGAGGAGTTAAGGCAGTTTGAGATAAATGGGAAGGCCTCAAATGTCATCATTTCAGCATTGACAGATGCTGAGCATGCTAAAGTTATGGACTGCAAAGCTGCCAAGGAGATATGGGATAGATTGCAGAAAATATATGAAGGTAATGGCAGAATGAAGGAGGCTAAGCTTCAAGTGTTCAAGGAGAGATATGAATCTCTTAGAATGCAGAAGAATGAGACAGTCTAAGAGTTCTTCACTAGGGTTACTAATGCTGTGAACGACCTAAGAAGTCATGGGAAGAACAAGAAGGACTCATCTATTGTGAAGAAAATTCTGAGAATTCTGCCTGAGAGGTTTGCCTCAAAGGTAGCAGCCATAGAGGAGAGTAAAGATCTTAATTCTATGTCTCTACATGATCTCCAGTGCAATCTCATTGCATATGAGATGAGGATAGAGTCAGCTGAAAGCTCTACAACAATGAAGGTATCAAAGGAGGTAGCTTTCAAAGCTATGAAGCACTTGAAGATAAAAGAAGAGAAAGAATCATCCAATGAGAAGGATGATGATGAGGATGAGGAAGAAAGTGAAGGTGAAGTATTGGCTTATTTTATGAGGAAATTCAAAAAGGGGTCTAAGAAGGGAAAAGGACAATTAGCCTTGAGATGTTATCGTTGTGGGCAGACTGGACACTTTGCTTCTTAGTGCAAAGTGAAACTTGATGATGAAGATGATGATGGTGATGATGAAGATGAGGATGATGATGATGTGCCGAATTCAATATGGAGAAGATCATCATTCAATTCAAAGAAGTCCAGTAAAAGGACTGCCAACCCACAAAGGAAGAAGAGAGGCTCATTTAAGAGTTATGTGAGTCAAACAAAAGAAGCTGATGAGGAGGAAAATGAAGAATCATCAGATGACCATGCCTTTATGGCATTAGTTAAAGATGGTAGTTCAACCTCTGAAGAGGAAGAGGAGGTTGATGAAAAAGAGCCAGATCTTGAAGCTGAGCTGCAAGTAGCTTCAAAGGAGATAATCAGAAGGGGCAGAACCATAAGAAGGTTGGAGGCCCATATAAAACAAGTTAAAGCAAAGTCTGAGGAATTTAAAAGTCAAAGGATGAAATAAGGGCTGAACATATTGACTTGAAGAGAAGATTTGAAGAACAAATCAAAATATGTGAAGACCTTACAATAGAGCTTGGCTCAAGGGCTTCAAAAATTGAAGAAATGGAGATAGAGTTGCTGAGACTTTAGCAACAACTTAAAAAGAGTCAAGAGAACTTGCAGAAGCTTGAAATGATAGGAGAAACAAGTTCTGAAAAGGGAAAGAAGAATGAAGAGAAAGTGCAGCAATCTGAGGCTGCATTGGCTAAAGGTAATAAGAATATGCCACAGAAGTTGAAAGAGAAGGTTGTGACTCAAGAGAAGATAGCGGAGAATAAAGAAGATCTGAAGAAGTAACCTAGTGTGGCAAACAAAAATGGAGAAAAGAAAGTCAGCCAGCAGAGGGCTACAGCTGAAAAGAAGAAGGAGAAGAAGGTGACTGAAATAAAAGTCACACAAGCAAAGAAGCCAGTTACTTTGCCTGCACAGCAAGTGATGAACAGAAGAAGACAAGCTGTGATCAAACCCAAGAAGAGGCAGTTTCAAGGTCATTGCCTTTATTGTGAAGTTTGGGGTCATAAGGCAATTAACTGCTGGTGGAGAAGGTCAGTATATGTCTCTAACTTGAGAAGACACGATGTTGCATACGGGGGGAGACAATATAGAATCCAGAAGAGAACACCTGTCATGAGTTCTTGCACATATTGTAAAAGGCAAGGACACACTGACAAGGATTGTTGGTGGAAGCCCAAACCAATGGTTTCAAAGAACAAGTTTGCTATATTGGCAGACTTGGAACAGTGTGAAAGGTGCGGGCAGGATGGCCATAATGCCAAGAGATGCATGACACTTCTCCTTGAGCAAGAGAAGGCACTCAATGGCACAGTGCAAACAAGCGGTGCAGTCAAAGCTGAGAAAAAGGAGAAAGCTATCTTCCAGCCAATTCAAAAGAAGGAATATAAAGCTAAAAGGGAGGTGGCTGATATAACTGAAATTGCACTTAAAGCTGACTACAAGGATAAGCAGTGGATCCTTGACAGTGGATGCACTTCACACATGACGGGAGACAAGAGTAAATTGTCAAAGCTAAACAAATCAAGAGAAGGTAAAGTCAAGTTTGGCAATGATGATTCACTCAACATCAGTGGTCAGGGGTTAGTAAACATTGGAAGAGGAAAGCTGAAAGATGTTCTGCATGTTGAAGGACTCAGATATAATCTAGCATCTGTCAGCAAACTATGCAATGAAGACCATAAGGTAATATTCACAAAAACAAGTTGCCAGGTAAAGAGTAAAGAAGGCAATATTGTTGTAGCTAGGAAGAGAACAGTTGGAAATTTGTATGTGATTGATGAAGAAAGAGATCCTCTTGCAACTAAGATTGTGCAAGAAAGAAAGCCAAAGAAAACGTGGACCAGTACTCATCAAGAAAATCAGATCACAGGTGACCCATCAGCAAGAGTTACAACAAGAAGAAGAATTGTGGGAGCTACTACTTTACTCTCACAAGTTGAACATAAATCTGTTGAAGAGGTAACACAAGATCTAACTAAAGTTCTATCCACAGAGCTATTTGAAAAGCACAGAATGAGTCTGTCTGTGCGAATACCTCCTCAAGCCTGAAAATCAAGTGAATCCTCTATCTCTACTTTGTGAGTTTTTCAAATTTGTAATTGGTTGGCAAAGGGGGAAAGAAGCAACAGTGCAGGGGGAGCTATTAAGAAATGAGGAGTGCATATTTAGGGGGATTTGAAATTGTTGCATAGTGGCTTTTGTTATAAGTGTTGCCAACAATTACAAAAGGGGAGATTGTTGTTCCCACAGCCTTGTATGGGTTGTAATTGTTGTCAACTAGGTTTAAGTGTGCAAGAAAGAAAAGTCACATGGAAGGACAAAACAGTAAATTCACTGTGTAAGGGCAAGAACGTAAATCTGTCGCCTAAGCCTTATTAGGGTTTCACGGAAGAAAATATATAAAGACTTTGGAAGACAAAACTAGGGAAAGGCCAACACAATTGAATACACGGCAAAAAGAAAAGGAGTCGGCAATATTGAACATTCAGAAAAACCTAGACAACCGACCAACCAAAGAGAACACCAAACCCTACATGGAAGAACACCACCGGCACGGACGAATCGAGTGAACAGGAGCCGTCGTGAACAGTTGCTGTCGTGAACAGTAGCTGTTGTGAACAGTAACCTCACGTTGTGAACAGTAGCGTCGAGAGAGAAAGAAGGAGACGTCGAAAGTTGGGGCTGAACGAAGAACAGCGAATAGAGGATGGCCAAATCGAAGCCGTCAACGGCCAGAAAATCAAGCAAATCGGCGGACGAAGAGAGAGAAAACGCAGACCAGAGAAGGAGAGAAACGCGTGAGGAACGGCACACTACCGGTACACCCGCGGTCGGCGAGGAGACGACATGGCTTGACGGCCGAAAGTGGGTGGACGGTAAAGACCTATACGGCCAGATTGGAAGGAGAGAGAAACCCGACGGCCAAATCAGAGCAAACCAGCGGGAAGAGAGAGAAACCCGACGGTGAACGAAAAAGTGAAATCTGAGCTGGACAGTGAGAGAGATCCGGCTGAACGAAGAGAGAGAAACCACCGGCAGAATCGAAGACGGACGAAGAGAGAGAAATCTGGCTGTAAGAGAGAGAAATACGGCGAGAAAAGAGAGAAATCCGGCTGGATAGCAAGAGAGAGAAAAACGGACAAGTGAGCTGTGAGACAGTGGGATCGTGCGGCAAGGAGACGGGTGAGACCGTGAAACGGTGAAAGTAGGAGTTATGTGAAACAACGTAGAAATTTGGCGAAGCATTGAACTCAACGTATTTCCAAACTTCTTCAAGAGAGGTTAAAGAGCGTTGCGGTGAACTTCTAAGCGGCGGTGGAGCAACCTTTCAATTCAACAGAGGCAAGACAAGCTAGAAGAAGGGTAGACACAATAAGTGACACTCTTTGTATTGTACTTGCTTAGTAATTGCAATATTGAAAGGAGCAGAGAATTAAAGACATCCATTGTAACCTGTATTCACAAGTATAGTGGATAATCTCGGTAGAGGGAGAGTCCTTACCACCGTAGATGTACGTCACGTTGACGGAACCATGTAAATCTCGTGTGTCCTTAATTTGCTTTACTTTCTGTGTTTTGAATTGAGTTGTGAACGCAGCTAAAGTATCAGCCAACCTATAACCTAACGAAGACCTAAACAAGAACATCTGTATTGTCTATTAGGCAAGGTGTCTGAAAGGTGACTTTGGGGACTATTGTCATTAGTAGGTAGCAATAGATCTACCTTAGTCGAGTCTGAGAAAGAGTTTGCTTTTAAGAAAAGGTTGAAGTTGTTCACTTACCTGCGAATTGCGAATTGTGGTGATACTGATTCACCCCCCCTCTCAGTATCACAAACTAGTAGATCCTAGGGAGAAGTCAGGAACTTCATTAATATACTAGGTAGTTTAGCCACAAATGTTAATTTGATGATCACTGTATCAAAAAGTGTGTTTGGAATCAAAAGAAGAGCCTTGCTAACAAGAAATGATGGGACGGACTCTTTATTTTTTAATTCAACTAGTTAATATCAATAAGAAATGCTAATCAAGATCAAGCACTCCTTTGTTTGCTGGTATAAATGGTTAATGCTTTTAATGAATTCATTTTTTTGTTACAAGCACTATTTTTCATGCAATGACCAAGAAATTATCTTTTGTGTCTTTATTAACAACTACTTTCATTGTGAAAACAATGTCCATTAACCATCTATAGTATGAATTCA
>JAGSHU010000102.1:0-20200 GCA_021533255.1 Ceriops tagal | reverse complement strand
CAACCTATGAATAAATCATTGTATTGCTTGTAAGGATGACACAGAATTGAGAATAAAGCCTCTCTTCAGAAATTATTTTTCTCCACAAGTCCATAGTTTGCAGCCAACAATATTTTTTACAGTGCCCAACATGACGAATAAATGTTGAGCAATTAGCTACAAGGCCAACAATAGTTGGGCAACCTTCAACCCTATTTTTTTAATGCTGGGTCGATAGAACCATGTTGGGGAGGTGTGGTTGTCCCAAGTAGAAAGAGCTTGGTAGGCTATAACCATTCAAGGTGGAACTCCTTCATTCTTACTTGTTTTGTTTTGTTTTATAAATTTCTAGGAGAGGACAAAAGGTACAAGGATATCATGGTCGTTGAAGGCCGACTTTCAGATGTTAAAATCACCTTGTGTAGTGCTGTGCACGAATTACTTTTGACTTGTAGGCCGCTTGCTGCTTGCGGACTTTGCACATTGATAGCTAGCTGCTGCCTCGACTGCACAGATGGAATTTGAGTTCTCTCCCTTTTGAATCACCCTCTCTCTCTCTCTCTCTCTCTACTCTAAAACTCTCCTCTCTCGAACTCATGCAGCCCCTCGTTCTCTCCCTTAAATTTTTTTTTTTACATAATACCAGGAAAAAGATACATAAATCAATCTATAAAAAAAATAGCAAAGAGAGAAAGAAAATAAAAATGGTATCATCTGGTAAGTTTTGACATTTTACATTTCAAAAAGTCTAATAATGTGAGCTAAAGTTGAAAAGATGAAAGAAGTATTAAATAGATTGATTAAAAACATTCAAGTCATCCAAATTACAATTAGTATAAATTTAAATTTAAAAAAGTATTAAAACTTTATTAATATAATTGAAATACTTAATGGACACAATTAAACAATAAAATTAACTCTTAAATAAGAATTTACCAATTATAATTTAATTTTTTCTAATAATTTATCATTATTCTTATATTTTAAAAAGCTATCCTTATGTCTATTTTTAGAATTGTTATTTCATCTTATAAATAGACATCACCTAAAAGTTCATGGGACAAATGATTATGTAAATTAAGAAGTGAGAAACTTTCCCTTTGAGTTTATTTTATTGAACTTTAAAAACTTACTAAGATTATCATTTTGTAGTATTTTAACTTGACATATTACTTCCAAGTTTATTCTTTTTTTAGGATGTGATGTTCATATCCTTTTCTATACTTTCGTCTTGTATTCCTTTGATCATTTAGTCTTTCTATTACGTAATTGAAATATAATTTAGTTTTTTTAAGTTCTTGTTTGATTCCACGTGCGTTTTAAGTCTTTAAGCTATGTCCTTTTAAATTTACTTTCATTGGTAACATAGCTTGGATCAGCGAAGAATGTTGGATCAATTAATCTTTAATTTAGCATTTTCAAATTTATTTATTTATTAGTTCTTTTATTGAGCAATACCATTCAAACATGTTATTTTGCCTATTTGTAATCATTTTTTCCTTGTTCATTTCTTTAAGTGCATAACCATTAAAAAGTACTCTTATCAATTTTGTTTGCTATTTTTAAGTGTTCTATTCATGTTTTGTGATAAGTATTGAATTAAAAAAATGTCAACATTAAGTGATTGAGGCAAAAACTAAACAATTTCATTCTTCTTAATATTCTTTTTTCATTTTTTAATTACTTATTTTTCATTAGTTCAATTTTCTTCCAATTACTTTTATTGTACAAGTTTGGTTTGTTCAAAATTAATCTTTTTGATTTATTTTGTTTAGTTCCTTAAAGAGTTAGAAAGGAAAGTTGGAGTGGTAATTGACAAGTATGAGGTCATTATAAGAAAAGCTACTAAAGAGAAGTAAACACAAGGGTTGAGTAACAATAATTAAGAGAAACAAATGAGTGAGTGCATGTGAGTTTATTCCTAACAATTTGTTTTGTGGTGCAAATTAACAACATGACTTCAGAAAATGGAGTGAGTGAGGTATGTAGGAAGGATGATTTGTTTATGCTCCAAGCTATGTAGCAATAGTTTTTTTTTTTAACATTAAGTTGTATAATTATAAGGAATATGTACAACATATAAGACCATAAGTACATTGACCTATCAGTTGAGTAAAAAACCAAAAAGACATATATAACCACTTATGTGCAACTCCTAGTATATAGTAGAGACATCTCCCTTATAACTATGTTACTAAATTTGTATGATAAGGCTTATCTTATTTGGCTGGAGCATCGCCAAATTGGTTGTATTCTTGAGGTTGAAAGACCAAAGAAACTTGATCATTAGTTTTAACGATAATCTTGTGGAACACTGCAATTTAGAAGTCATTTTCAATAATGAGTGGAGTCCCCTTTGCCATATTCTCTAAACTCCAAAGGCATACTGCCTCCTATGTTACAAATAACTCTACCTTATTAATGTTGGTAGCCTCACCCACCTTGGGAAATATATGCACAACCTCCTCGTTATCCCTTTGCAGCATTCCTCTTATGCCAACCTTCCTACCCTCATTTGTTATCACTACTTCTATGTTGAATTCGATACCATTTTGTAGAGGTGCAACTTATGTCAAATCTCACGGTCGTAACTTCATGTTTCTGGTAGAATGAACACCTTTCAACTTCAACAAAAACTCATAAATGTAAAGTGGCATTATGACCCCTTCACCTTTGACTACCACCATAATATAATCTAAATCAGATTGCATATTCTTTCAACCAAAAAGCTTATCTGCAAAAATGTGTTCATTTCATCCTAACTAGATAGACTATGTAATTGCATAAAGTCCTATCATCCAAATCTCCCTTAATGTGCAAACGTGACCCAATTCGCACCACAATTCCTATGCCTCCTGAACAAACTCGTAATAACCTATGGGATACCTTACTACCCCAAGCACATGAACTAAATAACCTATGTGAGGTGATAGTGAAAGAAGATCGTTGACTCCATCCCTATAGAATATAATAAGCATATGGCATTTTGATTAAACCCTCCTATCAAGCGCAACCTCTCTTTGACAGAGAGACGATTAAGTAAAATTTTCCACCCAAACACCTCTATCTTAGGTAGAGCTAAACCTAGCCAAATACCAGTAATCCCTCCCTATCTGGACCACAACGGTTATTGAGGAAGTCACACAAACATTGCACCAAAAACTGCCTATCCTTCTATGCTTACTATATAAATCTATCATTCTTCCCTTGTATTAGTTGATAGACTAATATAAGGTTCACAAACTCGATAACCAAATCCTTCTCCCACTTAAACAAATCCTGACGCCATTGAATTTTCTAAATCTAGTGATCATGCTCCTAATCACCAAAGCTATTAACTGGGCCCTCCTTCTTTACTAACAGCATAAGAAGCCTTGGAAATTATATTGCCAAAGAAGTATCACTTAGCCACAGTTAGTTCCAAAAGTCTACTTTTCTGCCTTCTCTAACTAGAAAATTGCAATTAAACTTAAGTAATACCATATCTTTATTCTCCTTCTACCACAGTGAACATATACTCCTCCAAATTGAGGACATCTACTGGTATCTTGACATCCACTCCCATGGCCACAATTGGTGTGTTCCATATCGTCCTTCGAGGATCTTGACCCAATGCACGTCACTTGCATTTTCCACCTTCTATAGCCACTTTAGCAATAGCTTAAGATTAATGTCTCTCAAATTGCCAGTTCTCCACTCGTCCCACTTCTTTTGTTAGCATACATGACCCTAGCCAACTAAATGCATTAGCCTTCTGGCTTTGTTTTCTCTTCATAAGAATGATATTTATATCCATTTAATTTGATCCTCCACACTTATCGGCCTGAATAAGGACGTAAAGTATATAGACAAAGATCTTAAGCAGGCCTTTAAGAGAACTAGTCATCCAACTTTTGATAAAAATCTCACTTTCTATTTAGCCAACCTTTTTTCCTTTTTCCTAATCATTGGGTCCCATAAGCCTCTCACCCATGGGTTCACACTTAATAAAAGACCTAGATTTTGCAGTGGTAAAGACCCAACATTGCAATGCCAAAAATTGGCCCATTATTGCATCTGCAACTCATATACCTTAATCTCATATAAAACTGTCTTCGCAAGGTTAATTCTTAGCCTTGTACAGTATTGAAAGCATTAAAGTAACCTCTTGCAGTTTTGTATTGACTAATCATCCACTTGGCTAAATATTATGGTATCATCACCAAACTGTAAATGTATTAGCTCAATATATTGCCCAATTAGGATACTTTGAATGAAGCTTGATTGTATGGCCCTTTTTAAGATTAAGTTAAGGCCCTTGGCAACTAATAGAAACAAAAAAGGTGACAATGGATCCCTTTGTCACAATCTTTTACCTATCTTAAATTGTTACATCAGGCTACCATTGACAACAATGGACATTATCATTGTAGATACACACTCCTATATCCATTGTTTCCAATAACTTCCAAAGCCTATAAGTCTCATCACATTGGATAAGAAAGCCCACTCGACTCTATCATAAGCTTTTTCAAAATCAATTTTCATAATTACCCTCTATATGTTATCTTGTCATCTCCTCAATTATTTCATTAGTCATCAAAATGCTATCAAGTATATTAACCCCTTCACAAGGGTAGTCTACAACCCCCTTACAAACTTTTTAATTACCAATCTAAGTTTGTGATTTAAAAACTTTACAAGTATTTTGTAAATGTAGCCAACTAATGAAATAATGTAAAACTAATTAAATTCCACAAAACTATTTACCTTTAGAATTAATACCACAAAAGTAGAAGTTAGTGCCTTACATACCTTGCCATTGACATTAAAATCACTAAAGAACTCTATAACATCTTTCTCTACTACCTTCCAATGATGCTTAATGAAATTGAGGTTAAAACCATTTAGACTTGAAGCCTTATTACCATCGTAGTCCTTCATGGCCTCCTATATTTCAGTGCTAGTGAAAGGACTCTCCAAAATCAAATTATCCACTTGACCACTTTATGAAAAAAACTCTCCATCATTAGGCTTGGCTTAATGGATACTCTTAACAAGTCCTTGAATTTGTGCAAAATTGCATCGTTCACTCCTTAAGACTTAGAGATGATTCTGTTGTCACCCAAGGCATCAATTGATTTTTTTGTCTCCTATTTAAAGCTTGGATATGGAAGAATTTTGAATTTCAATCACCATCTTTCAGCCATCGTAGTCAGGATTTTCGGTACCATTCTTGTTCGTCTTTTTTTATTGTTACCCAATAATCCATGTGTACCCTTAATAAATTTACGCATTCAACCTTTGATAGTGATTGTATCTCCTACTTCTTAGCCAGTTGCTCAATTTTTAATTCCACATCCCTTACTTGCTTCTGAAGCTTCGAACGTTTTTACCCACTTTAAGACACAAGAAAGTTTTTTATAATCTATAATATACCTCTTATAGCATATCTTGGATGACCTATAATTGAGGTTTGTGCCCATACTGCCTCCATATCCTTACATAGCTATTGATCATCCATCCAATAATTAAAGTATTAGAAGGGAGAGGGTACTTAATTATAATCTTGAACACCCAAACAAACACCAAAATGATTAAAGAAAGCACATTGTATGCCCCACTATGTAAGATTTGGTATTGTTTGCAACCATTCAGCCCCAACTAAAAATCTGTCCACTAGTATTATGGAAAAAACCTCCTATATATTACTCTAGGTGTATCTTTTCCTCTATATAGGTAAATCCACCAGTTCCATGTCATACACAAAGTTGTTGAAGTTCCTAATTGCTTGCCTATCATTAGAAACTCTCACTCTTTAGTCTCCAGCTAACACAGTATTAAAATTGCCACTAAAACACAAATATCCCTATAAACTTATTTTTTAGCCCTTCAACTCCTCCCAGAAATCCTGTTGTTCTAAATGACAATTCAGTGCATAAACATTGACCAGTACTATAGTTTTACTTGATGGCATCATCCTTTTTACTAACACAATAAACCTCCCAACCAATAATTTATTTTGTAATTGAAATATGAATTTGTTCCAATAAATCACCCATGCCCCTACGAAATCCACAACCTCCACTCATACTCTTTAACCCCTCATATCTATCTCAACATAGTTTCCATAGGATGTTGTAATTTACTTTATTGCACAGACAAAATGCTTAGGTTGATACAATAAACCCACTAATGTACTGCCCTGTGTAGTTGACTTCCTTAACCCTTTAACATTAATTATGCACAAAATCATAATTGCCCACCAAACCCTTACTAACCTGGATAGTGCACCTTACTTGTGCCTCATTGCTCTTTCTTCCTCCAACAACAGTTGACGAAGCACCACCTCCTCGTCCCTTTTCATTGCTAAGCTAATAGCCTTACCTAGCTTTAATACCAATAATGCCTCCTGTCGTATGACCTCATTACACGCATGTATATGCTCATCATCAAGCTACCCATCCTTGAACCAAATCTTCTTTTTCAATGACAGAACACCCTTATTCCATTTGGTTGGTGGTCCACATTTTTCCCCAATTAACCTACCTTTGCCACCCCGTCTCCTCACTGTTAATGACTTACTCATGTCAACTGCAATGGACTTAGCCAAGATGGAGCTTTGGAGAGAATGATAGCATTTAGCCTTTGAGCATGGCGTTCTACCGCCATCTACAATTGAGGATCTATTGATACTGATAATTCCTCCTTATTCCTCGCCATGCATCACCCGACTAGCCTTATCTACACCTAAAGCAGTGACACCTTCTTCCATGAAGCCTAGAGAGTGCCTCTGCCCTTTAATTATAAGTTGTTCCTTACATTTACCTTGCTACCCCCTTCTCGATTAACCATAACAATCCCCACAGCCTTCCCACCTTAGTAATCATCTTTCACCTCGTCGATGACATTGTCACTAGTGATTGTTCCTACCTAGTATACCAATTCCTTGCATGAAAACCTCCACTACCATTGACACCACCTTTATCAATTACCTCTAGCATTTGCTTAAAATGGGAATGGATCAACCTATTCTCCAATCCAAAGTAAGCTAGCCCTTTAGCTTTAGATTTAGCTTGGTAGCTTGCTAGACTCACATGGCAACCTATCAACTTCATTTCCCTAAGACCATATAACATAAGCTCTAGATTCCTGAATTTGTCTCCTAAAAACTATTCTCTTTGCTAGGCTGCCTTATTAGGCTAAGTCCTTTATGGGTTCTTAAATTTAAAGCCCAACCCACTCATGTTTGCTAGTTTAGCCTTCATATAAGTTGGTAGGGGCCTAAGTCTATGTCCCTCATGAATGATACCCTCCTGAATCCTCTTTGATCGCCTTTCCCCTTTGCCACCTGTCAGCAATTCAAGTACTGACTCCATCGATCAGGTAATAACACCAACCATCACGCTCTATCTATTGTCCCTTCCTCTGACCATGACCCTTTGGTTTCCACTCTACCAAACTCGAATTAACCACTAACACAAGCCTCGCCCCATGTACCTATTCAATGTAACCCATATTAGGTGTTAGAAATAAAGCATATTAGTGCTAATTAACCTCAACCATCATCGATGTTGGAATTTCTATGTCCGCCTTGACCAATACCAGAATCCAACACACATCAAGTCTTTGCTTGTTGGACAAGGCCATGTCCATTCCAAGATATCTACCGCACTGACCTCCTAATTGTTCCAGGAACCTATCTAACCACACTTGCAATGAAAGACCCTCAATTGACACCTATACACGCCTTACCTCCCCAACTTCTATAACAAACCAAGGAGTCAACTGTTGGAATATTTAGCACTGCTTGGCTTCACCACCATTCACCTCATCGAGCATTGCTTTTTTGGAATTAAAAGTGAGTAGCAATTGTGCTCCCCCCATTGGTGTGGCCTTAACTAGATGATGAAGTGCTCATTGTAGTCTCCCCCTTAATTGCCCAATTGGTATTGACTTGCATGTCATTCGCACCACACTTCAGAATAGGTAGTCTATCTCCTTTATTGTGGTGCTGTAATCTAGAGTGATCGGCCCTACATTGTTGGAATTTTCTAGAATTTCTCTTTCATGAAATTCTTATTTCTATAATGCAGGATCTTTTCTTTATGCGAATACTAGCACACAAATCATAATGAAATCAACATACCGTTGTCCATGATGCTGAGGTCCTGTAACGAAGATGAGAATCCTCTTCCGATTTGCTCTTGAAAAACTTTTCTCTTTCTCCTACTCTTCCCTTTTTTGCTTTCGTTTTCTCTGATGGTGGAGAGGAGGAAAAGTCCGTAATAATAAAGGTTACCCCCTTTTCCTGTAACCGTTACCTTAAATAGGGAGTTACCCTCTTTTCTGTAACCGTTACCTTAAATAGGGAGTTACTCCTCTTTTCCTGTAACAATTATCTTTAAATTGGGAGAGTGGAAGGATTTTAAACCCGATGACCCAAATTATCGTTATGCCTAACCGACCATTATATTAGGCCTTTTATATTGGGTCATACTTTAAATAACAAGGGCCACTTATGTTAATTAATTTAACATACACCCCTGTCACAACCACCCAATAACACATTTTTGTAAATTTGTTGTACTAACCATAACCCTTGGACTCGATTGGAATAGGTTTATTTCTGCAATATCCCCTCCCCCACTTGATTGCGTAATCTACACCCCTAGCTTGTACCCCTTGTACCTTTCCCTATTCAATCTCTTTGATGCCTAGCATTGTGCCAATCAATAAACTTAACAAAGCCAAACCTTTTCCCAGCCCTGCTTAATTGCCCCATCACCAGCTAATCCATGATCCTTCCCTACCATTAAGATATCCTTTATAGTTTTTTGTAATCACATGTCACCAGTAAATTGTTAATGAATAGTGATGTTGTACGCATTGGCGTTCGTTACCCATTAGGAGCACAATAATAGCAAGGAGATTCTTCTTCTACTCATTTAGTTTTGTCTTTTCATAAAGAAAGGATCAACACATGCACAGGACGTGATCCAAGAGTAACACACGAGAGAAACCAAAATCCAATAAAACGATGAGGAGACGATAATGATGTGGAGAAAATTAAACCCTTCACACTTCAAAACCCTCGCCTCGCCTCGTCTTGTTTTCAAATTTCGAAAACTCTTACTATAGCTAGCTCGTCTCTCCAAAGTTGTACAAAAAAGGGTCAAGAGCTGCTGATCCCCTAATCGATGTCCACCACCACTGTTGTCTTTCCTCGCTTCCAAATTTGGAAAACCCTTACTATAACTAGCTCATCTCTCTTCAAAGCTTAAGAGCATATCTCTCTTCTGTAGTGTAGCTAGCTTATATCTTTTCTTTCGCTAATCTACGTTGATCTCCTGATCGACGTCGACCGCTGCTACTACCCCTCCTTATCCCAAACCCTTGACTTAATCAATTTCTTTCGATGGATCTAACTAGCGTGCAAATGGATATCAAAAACTTATGAAGGGTGGGGAAGATCTAGTCGATGAAACAGACAGAAAGACAACAAAAACCATGGTCAATGGCAAGATGTTCCAATGGTATTTGACAGCGAGCTCTCTATGGTCGAAAGTGTGACTCTCTCACATAATGTCTCTCTTCTATACATCAATAGTTTAAATGTAAGAGTGTTGTGTTTGGTGACATAAGAGATCAAATGAAGAGGCAAGATGCTATTGTGGTTGAGTTGCAAAGGGGACAAGCACATGAAACTCCTAATGCACGAAGGTAAGAAAGGCATAATCATAATAATGACTATGATGATGACAGAGGCAATGATACCAATTTTAATGATCAAGCCACAATAATGGGAATCATCAATAATAAAGACGATAGAAAGGATACAAGAAGGTGTGATGCTTCTAAAAATATTTTTGGAAGCATTAAAATAAAGATTTCCCCATTCTAAGGAATAACCCTGATGTGTATTTGAGGTGGGAGAAAAAGGTAGAACAAGTAATTGATTACCATAACTACTCCAAGAGGAAAAAGTAAACCTATCTAATGTTGAATTTACTAACTATGTGATGATTTAATGGGACCAACTTGTTTTGAATAGGCAATAAGAACACAAGAGGCCTATTGATACATAGGAAAAAATGAAGGCTATGACAAGAAAGATGTTTATTCTTAACCATTATATCAATGATTGCAAAACTAACCAGGGCACTAAAGTATTAAAGACCACCCTAAAGAGATGAAGATTGCAATGATTCAAACTAATGTGGAGGAAGATAAGGAAGTAATAATGGCACAATTCTTGGAAGGGCTAAATAGAGACACAACCAATGTAATTAAGTTGCAATGCTATATGGAATTAGAAAACATAATGCACATGAAAATAAAAATTGAAAGAAAACTCAAATGAAAGGGTTCGGCCTTTCCTATCCTGGGTTACCTCAATTTCTTCCAACAATTGCAATAAAATGACACAAAAAGTCTCCTAGGAAAACAACTCATTGCTGTCATAATATTCTATTAATTGAGACCATAAAGGTGACCTAAAGAAAGAGTCACCTCTACAAGAATAGCAATTATCGTGTCCCCAATTTCATTCACTCTCAATGGATAGACTTTTGTTGTAATAATTTGATATAAGTTCCTTAGTGTGTATTGCTTGTATTGTATCTCTTCTGTTGCAAATGAGTTTATGTAAGCTTGGAAGAGCTATTTGAATTTCAAAAAAATATTTTTGCTGGTTATAAAAATGCAATTTCTATTGGAATATTTTCCATATCTCTAATTTGTCCATTGGTGTTTTTTATTTCCATACTAAAATAAGTAACTTCCTTAATGAAAGATTATTTCTAGTAAAGATTTACTTTTCTCACAATTTATTTAAAATTAATTTCATAAAAAATTCATCATTTTAATTAAAAGTTAACGATACAAAATTAATTTTGAAAACTAATAGCTCATAAACCATTTATCATAAATAATTAAAATATTCATTTATTATACAAAGAAGTTGTTAAGTAGTTACAGTTGCCTATCGAAAAACATCCATACCCATACACTATTGGGTGGATTAAAGCGGCCGAGAAGATTGAGGTGAAGGAGAGGTGCAAGGTGCCATTTTCTATAGGAAGGTATCGAGATGAAATCTTTTGTGATATTGTTGACATGGATGCATGTCATCTACTATTTGGGAGACCTTGGCAGTTCGATGTGAACGCCCAACATGCAGGTAAAGAAAATGTTTATAAGTTAGAGAAGGGGGGTGTGAAGTATACTTTGTTACCTTTGAAGTTAGAGGGTTGCTCTAGAGCCAGCAGGATAATGGGACGCTCTTTCTTGACTATTGCCCAGTCAGAGAAGGAGATGGTTGAGGATTTGAAAGAGTCAAAGGTGGCTCATGCACTTATTGTCAAGAATATGATAGGTGGGGATGAAGATGTAAGTGAAGAGGTCCCTAAAGCGGTTAAGGGAGTGTTGGAAGAGTATAGAGATGTGGTTCCTGATGACCTACCTAAGGGACTACCATCCCTGAGGGATATCCAGCATCAAATAGACTTGGTACCTGGATCAAGTCTTCCAAATTTACCACACTATAGGATGAATCCTAAGGAAACTGAGGTCCTACAGGAGAAGGTCCAAGAGTTGTTGGACAAAGGGTTCATTCGAGACAGCATGAGTCCTTGTGCTATACCAGCTTTATTGACAACTAAGAACATGGCAGAGCAGTGCCAAGCTATCACTGAGGAGGTAAAAAGGAAAATTGAGAGGGTGAATGCGAAATACAAGGCGGTTGTTGATAGACACAGGAAGGAGAAACTGTTTGAGGTTGGTGATTAGGTGATGGTGTACCTAAGGAAAGAACGCTTTCTTATGGGCAAGTATAGCAAATTACAGCCAAAAAAATATGGTCCTTATGAAGTTGTGCGCAAAATCAACGACAATGCTTATATTGTCAAGCTTCCTGATGATATGAACATCTCCAAGACATTCAATGTAGCTAATTTATCTCTTTTCCATCCAGATGATATGCCTTTATATCCTGAAGAGAACTCGGGTTCAAGTTCTTCTTTGGTGGGAGAGAATGATGTGGACTAGATAACCGAGGAGTATATGGACAAGCGAGAAAAGGGATAAGAAGCTACGATGGGCTTCTTCGTAATTTTAATTAAATTTTATGAAATGGGGTTTTTTGTAATTTTAGTAAAATTTTATGCACTATATATATTTTAGGGTTTCTTAGTGAGAGGGGAACGAATTATACTTTACCCTAATTGAGAGAACTTTTCTCTAAGGCGGCTTATGCCTTTTGTTCTTTGGAATTCAATCATTGTCATTGATTTCTTGTTGTTGATTACGCTTTCTCGCTGCATCATGTTGCCATCTGATGATGAATACCATGCTTCTCAAGGTAATCTTCAAAAGCTTCATTTGTAAATTCAGTGCTTTGATCTGACCTCAATACTTTGATCTTCCTCCCACTCTCATTTTCAGCCAATCTTCTGTATCTCTTGAAGCAATTCAAAACTTCTGACTTGTGTTTGAGGTGCATGAGGCAGGTCCTTCTCGAATAATCATCAACAAACAAAATGAAGTACCTCTCACCTTTCAACCCTTTTGTCCTCATCGGCCCACACAAATCAGTATGCACAATGTCAAGCACTACTTCAGAACTGAACTCTTTGGTCTTGTACTGCTTTTTGGCATGTTTTCCTTTAGAGCATGTTGAGCAAACATACTCTCTCTCTCTCTCTCCTGAGGTCGAGAATGTCTCTGATTGCATGAGTAGTGGTCAGCTTCCTTATTTTCTTCTTCCTTTGTAAGTAGACAGCTGTTTGTCTTGTCCTCATCAATCACGTGCAAATTTCCAACTGTTCTCTTCCCGACTACAACAGTATTTCCTTCTTTACTCTTTACTTGGCAACCTGTTTTTGTGAATATCACGTTGTGGTCGTTGTTGCATAGTTGGCTGACAGATGCTAGATTATATTTGAGTCCTTCAACATGCAGAACATCTTTCAACTTTCCTTTTCCAATATTCACTGACCCCTGACCACTGATGTTGAGCGAATCATCATTACCAAACTTGACTTTGCCTTCTCTTGATTTGTTTAACTTTGATAATTTACTCTTGTCTCCTGTTATGTACGAAGTGCATCCATTATCAAGGATCCACTGCTTATCCTTGCAATCAACCTTTAGTGTAATTTCAGCTATATTAGCCACCTCTCTTTTTGCTCTATATTCCTTCTTTTGAACTGGCTTGAAGATAGCTTTCTCCTTTTTCTCAGCTTTGACTGCACTGTTTGTTTTTACTATGCCATTGAGTGCCTTCTCTTGCTCAAGGAGAAGTGTCATGCATCTTTTGGCATTATGGCCATCCTGCCCGCACCTTTCACACTGTTCCAAGTTTACCAATATAACAAACTGGTTCTTTGAAGCTACTGGTTTGGGCTTCCACCAACAATCCTCGTCAGTGTGTCCTTGCCTTTTACAGTATGTGCAAGAACTCACAACAAGTGTTCTCCTCTGAGTTTTGAATTATTTCCCCCTGTATGCAACATCGTATCTTCTCAAGTTGGAGACATATACTGGCCTTCTCCACCAACAGTTACTCACCTTATGACCCCAAACTCCACAATAAAGGCAATGACCTTGAAACTGCCTCTTCTTGGGTCTGATCACAACTTGTCTTCTTCTGTTCATCACTTGCTGCGTGGGCAAGGTTACTGGTTTCTTTGCTTGTATGGCTTTCATTTCAGCCACCTTTTTCTCCTTCTTCTATTCAGCCATTGCCCTTGGCTGGCTGACTTTCTTTTCTTTCTGAGTCGTAGCAGCTATGGGCTGCTGCTCTTTAACCATATACATCATTTTTGGCCCTGGCTTTGGTTTGATAACTGTCTTCTCTTCTTCAGTTATCTTCACTTGAGTCACAGCCTTCTTTTTCAACTTCTGTGGCAAAGTCTTATTGTCTTTAGGCAGTGCAGCATCAGATTGCTGCACTTTCTCTTCATTCTTCTTTTCTCTTGCAGAGCTTGTTTCTCCTATCACTTCAAACTTCTGCAAGTTCTTCTCACTCTTTTTGAGTTGTTGCTGAAGTTTCAGTAACTTTATCTCCATTTCTTCAATTGTTGAAGTCCTTAAGCCAAGCTTTATTGTAAGGTCTTCACATATTTTGATCTGTTCTTCAAATCTTCTCTTCAAGTCAATATGTTCAGCCTTTATTTCATCCTTTTGACTTTCAGCTTCCTCAAACTTTGCTTCAACTTGTTTTATGTGAGCCTCCAACCTTTTTATGGTTCTGCCCCTTCTAATTATCTCCTTTGAAGCTGCTTTCAACTCAGCTTCAAGATCTAGCTCTTCTTCATCAACCTCCTCTTCCTCTTTAAAGGTTGAGCTACCACCTTGTGTTGATGCCATAAAGACATGCTCATCTAATGAGTCTTCATCTTCATCATCATCATCATCATCCTCACTAGATGATTCTTCCTCTTCTTTTATCTTCAAGTGCTTCATAGCTTTGAAAGTTGCCTCCTTTGATACCTTTGTTGTTGCAAAGCTTTCAGCTAACTTTATCCTCATCTCATATGTAATGAGATTGCATTAGAGATCATGTAAAGACATAGAATTGAGATCTCTACTCTCCTTTATAGCTGCTACCTTTAAGGCAAACCTTAGGCAGAATTCTCAAAATTTTCTTCACAATCAATGAGTCCTTCTTGTTCTTCCCATGACTTCTCAGGTTGTTTATAGCATTAATAACCCTGGTGAAGAACTCTTGAACTGTCTCATTCTTCTGCATTCTGAAAGATTCATATCTCTCCTTGAACACTTGAAGCTTAGCCTCCTTCATTCTACCATCACCTTTATAGACTTTCTGCAATCTGTCTCATATCTCCTTGGCAGATTTGTAGTCCATAACTTTAGCATACTCAGCACCTGTCATTGCTAAAATGATGACATTTAAGGCCTTCCCATTTATCTCAAACTACCTTAACTCCTCTGGGGTTGGGTCTTTACCTTCTTCCGGAGCCATAAAACCCTCCTGTATGCATTTCACCACGTTCATGCCCATGGTTGCAAATACCACTTCCATTCTTGCTCTCCGCATATGGTAGTTGGTTTCGTTGAAGATTGGAACCTTCTTGCTGTAAGTGGTGCTAGTGCTGATACTGACTTCCATTTCTCAGTATGCTGAACAAGTCAAACTTCTAAATCCTTTCAAACTAATACACCAAGCTGTTAAGCTTCAAATTGGTGAACCTGTGCTCTAATACCAATTGAAGTTCCCGACTTCTCCCTAGGATCTACTAGTTTATGATACTGAGAGGGGGGCTGAATCAGTATCACCACAATTCGCAATTCACAAGTAAGTGAACAACTTCAACCTCTTCTTAAAAGCGAACTCTTTTTCAGACTCGACTAAAGTAGATCTATTGCTACCTACTAATCACAATAATCCCCAAAGTCACCTTTCAGACACCTTGCCTAATAGACAATTCAGATGTTCTTGTTTAGGTCTTCATTAGGTTATGGGTTGGCTGATACTTTAGCTGCGTTTACAACTCAATTCAAAACACAGAATGTAAAGCAAATTAAGGACACATGAGATTTACGTGGTTCCGTCAATGTGACGTACATCCACGGTAGTACGGACTCTCCCTTACCAAAACTATCCACTATACTTGAGAATTCCAGTTACAATGGATGTCTTAATTCTCTGCTCTTTTCACTATTGCAATTACTAAGCAAGTACAATACAAAGAGTGTCACTTACTATGTTTACCTTTCTTCTAGCTTATCTTGCCTCTGTTGAATTAAAAGGTTGTTCCACTGCCGCTTAAAAGTTCACCGCAACGCTTTCTAACCTTTCTTGAAGAAATCTGGAGATACGTTGAGTTCTTCAATGCTTCACCAAATTTCTTCTCTACGTTGTTTCACATAACCCCTACTTTTACCGTCTCACGGTCTCACCCGTCTCCTTGTCTCACAATCTTACTGTCCGTTTCTCTCTCTCTTGCTGTCCAGTCAGATTTCTCAGTCTTACCGCCAGATTTCTCTCTCTTACAGCAGATTTCTCTCTCTTCGTCCACCCGTTTCAACTTGGATTTGGTCTCGTCTCACCCGTTCCAGCTCAAATCTAGTCTCCCTGGTTCCTGATCTAGTCTCATCTTACCCGTTTCTTTCTCTTACCGTGTCGTTTTCTCGCTGACCGTTGGTGTACCGGTGGTTTGTCGTCACGCACAGGTTTCTCTCTCTTTTCTGCCAGCGGTCCCTTTTCAACGGTTCTCTCTCTTCTGTGACATTCTGTCGTCGCTCCCCTTTTTTGATTTTTGGCTGTCGTCTCTCTTTCTCTCTGTCGATGGGCTCCTGTTCTTCGTTCAGCCTGACCGTTGACCTCTCCTATTTCCGAGAGCTGACCTCTCCTCTTTTCCTTTTTTTTTCTCTCCTTCATCCGACGGCTACTTCATTTTCTCTCTCTTCCCGTCGACGGCTTCTTTTCTCTCTCTTCCAAGTGTTTTCTCTCTCTTCGTCTGACGGCTTCATTGTGTGGCTACTGTTCACTCGACGACTACACTGTTCACGACGACTGCTTCTTTTCTATTTTGCCATCCCCTGTTCTGTCGTTCGCTTGTTGTCAATGTGCTTTGGCCATATGTTGTGTTTTTCTGTTTTTTCTATTTGGCCGTCCACACACTTTTGTGTTTTGCCGTGTATTCAATTGTATTGGCCTTACCCTAATTTTGTCTTCCAAGGTCTTTATATACTCTCTTCCATAAAACCCTAATAGGGCTTACGTGGCAGATTTATGTTCTTGCCCTTATGCTGTGGATTTATTTTCTTGCCTTTCCATGTGACTTTACTTTCTTGCACACTTAAACCTAGTTGACAATAACTACAATCCATACAAGGCTGTGGGAATAACAGCTCTTAAAATGACTTTTTACTTGTTTTCCTATTTGACAAGCATTGCAAAGTTTGTCTCTCTTAATTTTTTGCTTAGGTAACCCTTACATAAGATTGAGGTTTTTTACCTTGGATATTAATTTCATACTTACATGTCCCAAATATCTATACCATATCTATAACTCTTCATTTATAGAAGCTAAGCACTTAACAGTTTGGTTAGTAAGGGAATGAAGATTAATAGCATAAATATTATAATATCTATTTATAATTGAACAAAGTTTCATTTGATTTAAAATGAAAAATAACACATATATTAGACTCAAAAGAAACTTTGTAACCACTATTACAAAGTTGACTAATGCTAAGTAAATTAAATTTAAGACCATAAACTAAGGAGACATTATTAATAGTAGGAGAACCTCCCTTACCAATCTTTCCAATGCTTATTACCTTACCTTTAACATTGTTACCAAATGTTACATTTTCTCCATAAATGATTTTGAGAGAAAGAAAGATTTTTGCATTGCGAAGCATTCGCTATTTAAGTATCATTTGTTTTTCTTCATACGATTTTTCACATGTACCTATATAAATTTTATCTAATTTTAAGTACCCAAATTTGTTTCAGTCCTTTTGAGTGAGTTATGGAACCTTTTGCATTACTATAAAAACTTCTAATGCCATGAATGCTTTTTCTAATGTTACATGCATGAATCATATGTTCAAAATCACCGCAATAATGACATCTAATATGATATTTCTCATGTAAAAATGAATGTGATGCTTTAATAAAATTGTGCCCATGAGGTTGTAAGGCATTAAAAAAGGTATTGGTTATACCATTATGTGTGAAATGGTTATGACAAAATGATTTTCTAGTTAAACTATAAGGTGCTCTAAGTTGTTGTGATGCATATCCATACATAAATGCATGATTTTTACTTCTTGATGATGAGGATGCATGTAATTTTGTGTGAACAAGTGTAACTTAAATTTTATGTGAACGACATAAGTGATTAAAGCCCAATCCAGATTTATCATTGATTAGTTTTTAAGAACAAAGTAATGACTCAAGTTTTTCTTTTCCCTTGACAAACTTTAAAAGGAAATTTTGGAAGTTTTCATTTTCTTTCTTTAAATGAAAATTTTCCTCCTTAAAGCAACATCATGTGCCTTTTGCAAATACTTATTTTCTTGTATAAGTGATTCATTTTTATTTTTTAAGATCTCATTTTCATGTTCTATTGCTTTAAAGCGAGCATTAAGATTACTAAATTTGGTTGCTTGTTTGAACATTTCCTTGTTCATACATTTAAGCATGCTAATCATCTCAATATCATCACGAGTCATAGTCAGAATTTACCTTGTTGTCTTTTCTCATAAAGCACACGTAGTTTGCTTCATTATTGAAGGATTTGTCATCTGAATCACTAAAGTCATCCAAAGTGGCCTTGTATGTTTTCTTAGTTGGCCTTTTACCTTTCTTCTTACTAGGACAATTTGTTGCAATCTGTTAAGGTTTGTTACATTTATAACAAATAATTTCCTTTTTTATTGTGCATCATTTTTAATAGATCATTTGAATGACTTTCTACTAGGTTGTTTTCTCCTTTTAAAAATTTAGCAAATTCTTGTGCAAGAATTATAAACTCTTTTTGATCATTTTCACTGAATGAACTATCATCCTTATCGTCTTCTAGACATCTTTGGCTATTCTTTTAGTTAAGGTTGAGGCCTTAAATGTCAAGTCTTTATTTTTTTCCATGACTTTCATTTTTGAATGTCATTTTATATGTGAGTAATAAACCCACCAGCTTATTAAGCGGCAAAATTTTTAGGTCTATTGATTTTAAAAATGCAATCACCTTTAGGCTCTATGATTCTGCACTAACCTAAGTAACTTTTTTATGAGTTCTACATTATCAAGGTTCTTTCCAAAATTTCTCAATAGTTAACAATGTTAGTAAACCTTGAATACATTTCAATAATATTTTCATCATTGCTGATTTCAAATAATTCATACTCACATATAGAAATATTAATCTTAGTGTCCTTGACTTAAGTGGTTTCTTCATGTGTTAATACATGATTATCCTATATCTTTTTAGCTAATTAACAAAAAGAGATACAATTATATTCATTTAGGATTATGACACAATAAAGGAAGTATTTGGTTTTGGAGTTAAGATTTTAGATTTTGAAATCTTTTGAAGTGTACTCACTATTGGGTTTATCAATAATGGCTCTAGTTTTGGTTTTGGTTATTCTTCTATAACCTTGAGAAATTATTAGCCAAATAGTAAAGTCATAGCATTGAAGGTATATGATCATTTTGTTTTTTTAGTAGACGAAATTTGTATCATCAAAGATGGGAGGTCTAAAAGGGTTACCACTCTTAGGATAACATATAGGTTAAAAAGAAGTCATGGATTAACTCTAAGCGGTGAAGTTGATGATTTAGAGAACAGACTTTGGTAGCAATTATTGGTCTTAAAAATACCCAAAAGGGAGGTGAATTGGGTTGACAAAGGACACATGACTATAATGCATATAAAATTGAAATGACAATTATCATAGCAAATAAAAATATAATATAATATGCAAATAAATTAATGCAACTTAAATAATGCAAATGTTGATTAATACAAAAAAATAAATTAAACAAATTTAAACCTACAAATAATTTGCACAAAAGAAGAAATATGTACTATAGTAAAAGATTTGTTGAATGTGTGAACTTGTAAAAAGAAATTTAATTTTAAAAGAGTAGGACACAATAATTTATAGAAATTTGGAACTTTTGTTCCTATATCCTTTCTCTAAGACCACTATCTTGGAATCTTTAAATCCACTACCAAACTCCCCAATAAGGAGGAAACCAGATATAGCAATATTGTGATTCTTGATCACAATCATAGTAAGATCTACAACCTTCTTACAACATACTTACACAATTATGTTTCTCAAGCTCTTTATCCCTTAATCTTACAACTTTAAAAACTCACAACTTTTTATTAAAAATTTCATTCACTCTCGATGGATAGACTTTTGTTGTAATAATTTGATATAAGTTCCTTAGTGTGTATTGCTTGTATTGTATCTCTTCTGTTGCAAATGAGTTTATGTAAGCTTGGAAGAGCTATTTGAATTTCAAAAAAATATTTTTGCTGGTTATAAAAATGCAATTTCTATTGGAATATTTTCCATATCTCTAATTTGTCCATTGGTGTTTTTTATTTCCATACTAAAATAAGTAACTTCCTTAATGAAAAATTATTTCTAGTAAAGATTTACTTTTTTCTCACAATTTATTTAAAATTAATTTCATAAAAAATTCATCATTTTAATTAAAAGTTAACGATACAAAATTAATTTTGAAAAC
>JAGSHU010000101.1:6614-20269 GCA_021533255.1 Ceriops tagal | reverse complement strand
TCAACCAACCCGAGAATTAAATTGTGCAAAGTGGCTGTTAAGCTCAATTTTTCTATGATAAAGACAGGTCAAATGTCTTGTACTGACAGCCTGATACCGCCTTCTGCAAACATGTATATAATGGACCATTTTATGGTCAAATTGCACTGCATTGCATTAACGCGAGCCCAATCCTTCGACATGGCTGCTTCCAAGCTTATTTCTGGTATTTTGCTTCAATTAATCTTTCTGCAACTCGCTTTAATCCCAACAAACGCCAAATTAAAAGTCGGGTTTTATTCGAAAACATGCCCTCGCGCCGAAGCCATTGTTAAGGAGGTTACGGATCAGGTCATGTCCGTGGCTCCTAGCCTTAGTGGACCATTGATGAGGATGCCAATGCTCCTTTTAAGTTCATAGATTGGCATTTGTAGTATCCATTTATAAACTGTTTAATTATTCTCCCCAAGGCATTTTAACAACTTCCCTAAGGAGGATCTTTATTTACTTACATACTTAGCAAAGAGATATATGATTGGCATGCTAATATATCAGTCATAAGTTAGTGCTTTTATAAGATATTGGAAATAAAATCTAAAGGCTTAATCTCTGCTATATAATTGGTTCAAGCTTTGTAATTACTTTCTCAAATAGAGAAATTTTATTGATAGTACTAGTGACCTAATGTTCATTTTTTGCATCTTTTATCTTCACTTGGGCATATAGGCCCACAATATAGAAATCAAGATGTGTGTTAGTTCATTTGTCCAGAAAATGCTTAATTACCCCCTTAATTGTCTTGGTTAATCCTTATACTAATCTGTTTTCTTAGTGAGATATCAAGACCATCCTCTATGACCATGATAGGGTAAATCCAAGCACTCTTCCTAGACCTTTTTCCAAATTGACACTTATCATTATAATGGGTGTATTGATTTGGACAACAAAGCACTTTGCTAGCTTTATGCTAGGACCTTCAACATTAATAATTCTGTTATCACGCATGGACTGATCTAAATTTGGAAGACATGGAAGCCATTACCGAAGAATATAGCCTAAGTAGCAATGAAGAGTACTTTGCCCAGGGTTAAGAGAAGTAGCCATGGTTGTAGTATAGTTTGAATAGAAAAAGTGTTTCCCTTATCTTGTTCTTTATGTAGCATTGCCATTAAATAAAATTGCTTAGTTATAATACCTTTTATATGTGTGTTTAAGCATTTTGTGCACTAAACAAAACATTTATGATAATCACTTTTTTTAAAATGTTGAGATAATAAAAGTACAATACAATAAATCATAAGGATTTTATAGCTAGTGAGATGCATGATCCTAACACGATCTTGTAAAAGAAGAATAGATGACAAAGTTGAGGAGTTAGTCAATCACATAATTGGGATTCATGTCTTAATTGAGGAATTAAAGGAGTATATATAGTAAATAACTCAAGCATTAATTAAAAGGCAAATGGCCTTAGGAAGTATCATACCTCAAAAAATTCTCCTATCCTATCCAACAAATTATTTAAGTAACTTTAGTGTCAGGAACTTCCTTGGTACCTTTCATTTGTCCTTAGTCAACAATACAACTCTTTTCAAGATAGATAGTAGCTACATAGTTAATGATGACTAAATTATATGCATAAGATGTCACTTTAGCCACACACCTTATCAATGTTATCCTTAGCAACTTTAAATTAAAAGAGGATAATGTAACAAAAACATAATACTTCATTTTGTGCTCATTTGGAGATGGTAACATATGATTATAACAAAACACTATTGATGCACTATTTATAAGACAACTTGATTGATATGGTTTTATGTTGGTACAATAAGCAAGATTTAAAAAATATCATAACCTAAAAAGAACTAGTGACTACCTTCAAAGCTAGATTTATGTATATCTTTAAGTTGAATTCTTTTTAGATGGATCTTCAAGCCATGGAAAAGAACCTTAGGGAGACTTTTTAAGTAATATGTTTAATGATGGCACAACATAGTTGTTCAAGTCTAACTTCTGTTACTAAAGAAGGAATTAGGTTCAAATTTCCTTAATACATTAAAAATCCCTTGCTATGATAGAATAGTATGGAGTGCATCATGAAACTTCATAGATTTAGTAATTATAAAGAAAAAAAATTAATGAAGGTATCCAAAAGGGAAAAATTGTAAATACTATTATTGACTCTCTATCATCCAAGAAAACAAGTACGACCAAAATCAAAGAATGTGAGATCCAAGTAACTGAGTCTGATAGTCAGCCAGAACCATTCTCTATGTACCAATCATTCAAGAACTATATGGGCAAATTAATTCTCAACTGTTTTATTAGCCTTTCTATATGATAGCTTTGTTTGCATACCAAAACCCTCAATCATGACCTCCTTAGCCAAATATCAGTGCACTAGCACCTTTTAGGAATCAAGCTAATTGAAAAAGGTAGGAAAGGAGAAAGTTTGACCTTATACTACTTTACTATTTTAAACTACTACATTAGCTTATCCAAAATAAATTGGTTACCACCTTAATAAAAGAATAACTAAAACCACTTTATTCTCTTTAGTACAATGCCAATGCCAAGTGTGAATATCATGGTAGATAGATTAAGCATTCTAGTGACAACTATTAGACTCTTAAACATAAAGTCCAAGAGTTAAGGAACAGAGGATGGATTGAATTTTCTAAGGCCAAGAGAAAGCCCAATGTTAGCACCAACCCTTTCCTCAATCATAAAGTGATAAACAAAATTGAAGAATACCTTAATAACAATAAACAAGGAAAGGATCCTAGATCCTATAAAATTCACATGATTAAAGTACAATCCTATAAATTTCCCCTCTTGGTCTTAAAGAAACTTGACATCCTTAAAAACATTATGCTTAACCACTCTAACTCCATCTCCTCCTCTTACACTTTATTACCCTTTTTAAAAGGGTAAAGCCATCCAATAGGACTATAATTATCAAGTAGACTCCTACAATCCAATTAGCACTTACAATAATATCTAACAGCATGGGGGTCAAAGGCATCATGTAATACAAAAGATGAGACAATCCAAAATACATGAAAAAACTCAAATAAAAAAAAGAAAAAGTCATTATGATCTTAAACAATGTTGAAGAAATCCTACAGTTAAATATTAAAAGAGAAGAATCATCTACTAAATGTGAGTAGAATGTGGTTAAGCAATTTACTTAAACTCCAACCAAAATCTTTATTCTCTATTAGTTAACGAACTTAGTGTCCCATCAAAAGTTCTTACTATATATTCTCAACTAAACATATGTTTTGCCTAACATTTCATGACCCAACTTTAAACATATCATCAACAATATCGTGACAAGTAATTGCATCTCATTCTCAAATGACTAGATTTTAGTTAAAAAGCATAATTTTACAAAGACATTACACATTTTAGTTATCTATTAAGGCTATAATGTGTCTCATGTCCTTATTGACACTGAATAATTATTAAATATCATTTCTAAAGACATTCTAAAGCAATTACTAGTTGATGACATAATCATAATGTCAAAACATATGATTGTTTAAGCATTCAATACCATAAAGTGTAAAGTCTTAAGAAATGTGAAACTCTTAATATAGGAGGGACCATGCATTTTTTATGTTCATTTCTAGGCCATGGATATCAAAACCACCTATAGTTATCTAGTACATTGGCTATGGGTCTATGCTGTGAGAGCCATCCCTTCCACCTTACACCAAAAGGTGAAGTTAATCATAAGCAATTAGTTAATTGAAGTTTAGGTAAAGTATGATTTACTTGTCTTTAAATGACACATAATGCCTTATGTTAAGGCAACTAAAAAAGCATTAAAATGTACAATCTACTCCTTTGAAGTGGCTAATGCGACTCCTAGTTAAAGAAGTTGTTTCTTAAGGTTAACTTGACCATTTGAAGCATCAATAAAGGTGGCTAAAGTAATGATGAAGAGTGTTTACTATCTTAGCAAAGGAATTAGGAAACATCTTCAAGGCTGAAATTCTCAATTTCTCCCTAGGATCTACTAATTTATGATACTGAGAGGGGGGTAAATCAGTATCACCATAATTTACAATTCACAGGTAAGTGAACAATTTCAATCTCTTCTTAAAAGCGAACTCTTTCTCAGATTCGACTAAGGTGGATCTATTGCTACCTATTAATCACAATGGTCCCCAAAGTCACCTTTCAGACACCTTGCCTAACAGACAATACGGATGTTCTTGTTTAGGTCTTTGTTAGGTTATGGGTTTGCTGATACTTTAGCTGCGTTCACAACTCAATTCAAAACACATAACGTAAAGCAAATTAAGGACACATGAGATTTACGTGGTTCCGTCAACATCCATGGTGATAGGGACTCTCCCTCTATCGAGACTATCCACTATACTTATGAATACAAGTTACAATGGATGTCTTTAATTCTCTGTTCCTTTCATTATTGCAATTACTAAGCAAGTACAATACAAAGAGTATCACTTACTGTGTCTACCCTTCTTCTAACTTGTCTTGCCTCTGTTGAATTGAAAGGCTGTTCCACTGCCGCTTAGAAGTTCACCGCAATGTTCTCTAACCTCTCTTGAAGAAGTCTGGAAATACGTTGAGTTCAATGCTTCGCTGAATTCCTAATCTATGTTGTATCACACAATTCCTGCTTTCACCGTCTTACGGTCTTACCCGTCTCCTTGTCTCACGATCTCATTGTCTCACGACTCGCCTGTCCGTTTCTCTCTCTTTTGCTATCCAGCTAGATTTCTCTCTCTTCACCAGATTTCTCTTTTTTGTTCACCCACTTGGTCGGATTTGGTCTCACCCGTTCCCAATCTGGTCTCATCTCACCCGTTTCAGCTCGAATATGGTCTCCCTGATTCCCAATCTAGTCTCGTCTTACCCGTTTCTCTCTCTTGCCATGTCGTTTCCTCGGCGACCGTTGGTATGCCGGTGGTCTGTCGTCACGCACGAGTTTCTCTCTCTTTTCTCTCCTTGTCGTGTTTGTTCTTTGTTGCCATCGATATATCTTCATTCAACCCCCCAATTTTTTTCACTCGAGGCTATTGTTCCCGATGTTACTGTTCACGAGGTTACTGTTCACGCCTAGCTACTGTGCGGCTATGATCTCCTCAATTTTTGACCTCCGTTTTCTATTTGGCTGTCCCCTGTTCTGCTGTTCTCTTATCGTCGGTGTGCTTTGGTCGTGTGTTGTGTTTTTCTGTTTTCTCTAATTGGTCATCCACACACTTTTTGTATTTTGCTGTGTATTCAATTGTGTTGGCCCTTCTTGTCTCCTTGTTTGAACGGTTTCTCTTGTGTTTTCCGAACTCACTCTTTGTGTTTATGCCGTTCACCCTCTCTTCTTGCCATGTATGCAATTGTGTTGGTCTTGCCCTATTTTTGTCTTCCAAGGTCTTTATATATCTCTTCCATGAAACCTTAATAGGGCTTACATGGCAGATTTACGTTCTTGCCCTTACATGGCGGATTTACTTTCTTACCCCTCCATGTGGATTTACGTTCTTGCCCTTCCATATGGATTTATCTTCTTACCCTTCAATTAAAGTTCCCGACTTCTCCCTAGAATCTACTAGTTTGTGATACTGAGAGGGCGGGTGAATCAGTATCACTATAATTCGCAATTCGCAATTGAGTTCTTTACTATTGCAATTACTAAGCAAGTACAATACAAAGAGTGTCACTTACTGTGTCTACTCTTCTTCTAGCTTGTCTTGCCTCTATTGAATTGAAAGGCTGCTCCACTGCCGCTTAAAAGTTCACCGCAACGCTCTCTGACCTCTCTTGAAGAAGTCTAGAAATACGTTGAGTTCAATGCTTCGCTGAATTCCTTTTCTATGTTGTATCACACAATTCCTGCTTTCACCATATTACGGTCTCACCTGTCTCCTTGTCTCACGATCCCACTATCTCACGGCTTGCATGTCCGTTTCTCTCTCTCTTGCTGTCTAGCCGAATTTTTCTCTCTTCTCGTTGGATTTCTCTCTCTTACCACCGGATTTCTCTCTCTTACCGCCAGATTTCTCTTTTCCGTTTACCCACTTGGTCAGATTTGGTCTCACCCGTTCTCGATTTGGTCTCGTCTCACCCATTCCAGCTCGGATCTGGTCTCCCCGGTTCCCGATCTGGTCTCGTCTTACCCGTTTCTCTCTCTTGCCGTGTCGTTTCCTCACCGACCATTGGTGTGCCAGTGGTTTGTCGTCACGCACGAGTTTCTCTCTCTTTTCTCTCCTTGTCGTGTTCGTTCTTTGTTGCCATCGGTATATCTTCGTTCAGCCCCCCAATTTTTTTCACTCGACGCTACTGTTCACGACGATACTGTTTACAACGGCTACTGTGCGGCTACGATCTCCTCAATTTTCCACCTCCGTTTTCTATTTGGCCGTCCCCTGTTCTGTTGTTCTCTTGCCATCGGTGTGCTTTAGTCGTGTGTTGTGTTTTTCTGTTTTCTCTAATTGGCCGTCCACACACTTTTTGTATTTTGCTGTGTATTCAATTATGTTGGCCCTTCTTTTCTCCTTGGTTGAACGGTTTCTCCTGTGTTTTCTGAACTCACTCTTTGTGTTTATGCCGTTCACCCTCTCTTCTTACCGTATGCAATTGTGTTGGCCTTACCATATTTTTGTCTTTCAAGGTCTTTATAAGGCTTACGTGGCAGATTTACGTTCTTACCCTTACGCGGCGGATTTACTTTCTTGCCCTTCCATGCGGATTTACGTTTTTGCCCTTCCATGTGGATTTATCTTTTTGCCCTTCCATGTGGCTTTACTTTTTTGCACACTTAAACCTAGTTGACAACAATTACAACCCATACAAGACTGTGAGAACAACAAAGGCATTACTAAAATCAGATACCAACCTAATTAATATGATGTTGTTCAAGGATAATTGGAATACGAGGTGACCAAGTTTGTATTACCCTTAACTCACCATTTCAAAACTTTAAGGTTCATTAATCAAACCTATATTAACCATAATACATCAACTAAAGTAATTGTTCAATCTAATACTTTGTCAATCCATATGATTTTTAGGGAAAAGGAAGAAGAAGAATCACTTTAAGTCCCACTAATCTAACCATATAACTTTGACACCCTTATGTGCAATTGGCAGACTTAGGAGATTCCTTAATCACTCAAGTCTCTTGCAAAGTAATACAACTTAAATCCTCCCTTGTATGTTGATGCCCATAATATTTAGAGGTGACTATGTAATAAAATGAGTAGCTTTTTGTTATATGTTAGCCAATAACATATACTTATGTTATTTGTACTAATAACCCTTGTCTTGTTATTTAAATTGCCATCTTAGCATCTATCTTTAAATGCATAAGCCATTCTAAAGATATTTTTTCATGTCTTATAGTTTCTCCTTTATTATCTAAGATGTTGAAAGAGGAGATTGACAATTTAACTAGTGCTTGTCTTGAAACAAAGTCTGCAACCACCCTTGATATGCCAACCCAAGATGATCTTAAACATGAAGGGATCTCACTAGACCTTCAATGTCTAATTGAATAAAAAGAAAAGTAGTTCATAATTAAGAAAGAACTAATTGAGCTAATTAACTTGGGTACCATAAAAATTTTGCAAGAAGTCAAAATCAAAATAAGACTTCCCATTTAAAGCTGATAAGATATGATTCAGTTGCTTAAGAAATACTCAAATTTGTTCTTTTGGTCTTATTAAGACATGTTATGATAAAAAACCCACTAGGCAACCTACTCTAGGAACCCTTAAATCAGTTTGTTATACATGCCCCAAGAAGCTAAGAAATAAGTTGGGTTAATCAAATTAAAACCCTAAGAAAACTAAATCCTAAAAGCCCCAATTTTAAGACACCATAATGGTTGATCACTCTTTTGATAAGTCAAGACAATGTTTTCTTCCAAGAATACAAGAAACTTACTAAAAAAAATACCTTAATCTTGATTGATCTCGTTTTACATAGTTGTAACCTTTATATAGGCATGCAAATATTACAATCCTATAAGGAAAAAGTGTTTCTTAACATACCTATATAAGAAAACCTTAATTATAGGTGATTCATCTAATTAAGGACTATAATTCTACCTTGATTAAAAATCCTAAATCTGTCTTAATTAGGAATTCTTAAAAAGACTACCACTAATGATATAAAGTCAAAGTAAAACCCTAACTAATGTATTAAGACTCAGCTAAACCTACAAGCCCAAATAAACCTAGGAAGTTAAGTCTTTTTTACATGTAATTCGGCCTTAACTAAAAATCCAGTAACCCAAAACAAAATCAAGCCGATTAATACAACTTCGCATGCAATTGAGCCTTTCTTTAACTTAGTCATGTAGCTTAGACTTATATCATGGGCTTTAAGTTCTAAGTTTTATCCATCATCTTGCACATAAAGATAAGTGATTATCCTTGGTGTAACATTGCAAACTTGTAGAACAACCTTGGAATCTTCTAAAGCACCCTCTTTGTCATGTAGCTTTATGATTAAGCCTCGTAAATCCTTTTTCATCCTCTTTGTCCTTGCCCTAGTCATTGGATTACCAATTCCTTCCAAAAGATCTAGGGAATGCACTTGAATAGCTCATTGTTCTCCATCATTCCTCCCTTCCTTGAAAGGATTTATCCTTAAATCACTTACATCAAACAAAGATAAGTTAGTAACATTAAAAGTAACACTAACATTACCATAGTTGCTTGGTAAATCCAACTCGTAGGCATTATCATTATTCCTCTCCAAGACTTGAAAAGGTCCATCTCCTCGAGGCTATAATTTGGATTTTCTTTATAGGAGAAATTATTCCTTCCATATATGTACCCATACCCAATCATTAGGTTTACAAACAACCGTCACACACCCCTAATTAACTTGTTTAACATATTGATCATTTTCCCCTTTAATGTGAGCCCAAACCTTGGCATGTAAATTCTTCACAAATTTTGCCTTTTTCTTACCATCAATGGTATTATGTTCTTTAGTAGGTAAAGATAAAACCTCCAAAGGAGTTAAAGGATTAAAACCATAAGCAACTTCAAAAGGTGATAAGGAAGTAGTAGAATTAACAGATCTGTTATAAGTAAACTCAATATGTGGCAAATACCATTCCCATTGCTTCAAGTTCTTTTGAATGATAGCATGTAACAAAGTAGATAGTGTCCTATTAATTACTTCAGTTTATCCATCTGTTTGAGGTTGTGCAATAGTAGAAAATAAGAGTTTAGTTCCCAATTTATTCTATAAAGTGCACAAAAAATGACTTAAGATCTTAACATCCTTATCGCTAACAATAATTCTTGACAATCCATGCAAACGTACCACTTCCTTAAAGAATAACTCAACAATGTGTGTTACATCATTAGTTTTAGAAAATATAACAAAATGAGTCATTATGTTGTCCTTACCACTTTGAGACCTTGGTAATACTGAGATAAAGTCCATAGAAATATCAATCCAAGGTTGATTAGGCATAAGTAAAGGTGTATACAAGTCATGCGGTTTAACTAACCTTTGCTTGCATACACATAATGCATTTATAACAAATGGAATGCACATTATGTTTCGTATTAGGCCAATAAAAATGCTCATACAATATATCTAGAGTCTTTTGCACATCAAAATGCCCCATTAAACCACCCTCATGAGTTTCCCTAACAAACAACTCACAAATAAAACAAATAGGTACACATAGTTTATCCTTCTTCAACAAAAACCCTTTATGTCTATAAAATCTCCGAACGCACACTTATCACATGTATGTCATATTTAGCCAAAATTAAAATCATTTGCATACAAGCCCTTAAGCAATTCAAAATCAAGTAACGTAGTTTACAAAGAAGTAAATAATACATACCTCTCAGATAATGCATCAGTAACAACATTTTCCTTTCCATGTTTGTTTTTTATCACATAAGAAAACGTTTCTATGAACTCCAGCCACTTAGCATGTCTTTTATCCAGCTTACCTCAGGATTTCAAAAACTTTAAGCTCTTAAACTCCTATAATAATGGAACAACCACATTAGACAAAGAGGAATTAAGGTCATTAGATAAAATAAACATCCTTATACATAAGTACAAGTAGTTGTTGTCTTGCGATCATAACACTCTTAACCTCACTTTTCTTAGCAAACACACTCACCTTCTTACTTTTCTCTCCTTTTTGCACACTTTTCTCTCTAACTTTTCTCTTCGCCTCACCTTTTTCACTTGAATTTTTCCCCTTAGCCTCATTTTCTCTTTTTTCCTTTGACCTCTCCCTCTTTTTCTTTTTCTTTTCCCCTTGTTCTCTCATCTATTCTTCCCTCATTTTACACTCTTTTATTATTTTAATCTAATCTTTATATGCTTGAATAGGTTTAAGAGGAGTTAATATAACAATCTGATTAGTAATTACAAAGGAGTATTTGTTTTTATGACCATCATGAGTAACCTTTCTATCAAATTGTCATGGTCGCCTAAAAAGTATATAACTAGCATGCATTGATGACATATCATAGAGAACCTTATCCTTGTAATTGCCAATAGAAAAGGCAACTAAAACTTGCTTAGTTACTTTAATTTCTCTACAATCATTCAACCATTGTAGTTTATAAAGCTTAGGATACTTGAAGGTATCCAGATTCAACTTCTCTACCAATAAAGTATTAGCAACATTAGTATAACTTTCACTATCAATAATCATGCTACATACCTTGTCTTAAACGTGGCATCTTGTATGGAAAATGTGCTCACGTAGCTCCTTATCATTATCATATTTAAGCTGAATACATAGTACATATCTTGCAATTAGCATATCTCCATAAACAATTTTTTTAACTTCAACATTAGAACAATCCTTCAATGATGGCATGTCATTATCGCTTGAACTAATGCTTTCTATGTCACCATTCTCTAATATGATCATAGTTCTTTTATTTAAACATTGAGAAGCAACATGTTCATGTTCTTGACACCTAAAGCACTTACCATCATAAGATTTAAAAGATTTTATTTCAATTTTACCTTTAGAAACAACAACTGATTCCTTTGGCCTTATATCTTCTTTTGACTTTGAGGTTGCTTTGGCATTTTTCCAAGTTGCCTTTTATATAGAACTAAAAGTTGACCCAAATTTGGATCCTTTAGACTTGATTTGTTTTTCCACCTTAATGGCCTTATGCAATAATTCCTTTTTCTCCAGATAGTGTTGCAAATCCACTACATATGTAATTTCCTTGTTTAAGTCATTAATAAACCTTGCCATGGTAGCCTCTCGATCTTTCTTTTCATTAGCTCTAATCATAGCTATCTTCATCTCCTTGTAATAATCTTCCACACTCTTGCATTAGTCCCTGCAACTTTCTATGTCAGTCTCTATGGTAATGGCTAGATATAAATCTCTTATACATTACCGATTTCATCACTTCCCATGATTGAATTGGCCTCTCACCATTCCTCCTTCTACTTATCACCAATTGTTCCCACCAAATACTTGCATAATTAGTGAATTCTACAGTTACTAATTTTACTTTCTTCTCCTCGGAATAATTATGACAATCAAATACATGCTTAACCTTTTTATCCTACTTCAAATAATGTTTAGGGTCATTATTCCCTTGAAATGTTGGAATCTTTATGTTTATGTTGCCCAAATTGCTATCTTTTTTAAAAACATCCTTCCTGCCTTTTCTTGAGCTTGATTCTTTATAGTCTAACTCTTCCTCATCTTCTTCCTCAATCACACGCCTTTTAGAGGATTTGGATTTTGCCAAGTGGTTGTAACTTATTTAGCCTTGCATTTATCATCTTAAATTGCTTGATGGCAACCTTCATCCAAATCTTTACATTTATATCATACACTTTTCCTTCACTACTCATGTTTACAACCTACAGAAACAAGTAAGTAATTAAAAGAAATTTGTTCCTTACACACTCTCTCACATATTTACCTTTAAGTCAGATTGTTATCACTCATGTTTCATTCTATTTTGGCTTTTCTTGATGATTATCTCACCATTCTTGCCTTTTTCCACTCAATCCAACCCCCTTTATGTTCTTGAAAGACTTACATTAACAAATCACAAGGAGCAATTTATTAGATAGTGGCAAATTTCAAAATTAGAACCTTTAAAAGAATTTAGATATCCTTTTTTTTTGACTTAGAAAAAAAAAATCAGATTTACAACCTTATACGCAATAAGTTGAAAGAATCAAGATGCACTACTCAGCTCAAATACAATTTCTTCTTCTTCCTTTTTTTTCTTTTCTTTTTTTTTTTCATTTTCTTCTTTTTTTTTCTCAACCTTTTTTTTTAATCAAATCAAACACCCACAAAATTAACATAACTTCATGAGTAATAAGATGATCAAAACAAACTAAAAGAACTAAGCAAAAAAAACACAGTGAATGAATAAAGTACAAAGAAAAGTACTAAACAAAGATGAAAAATAAATACATAACTTATTTTTAGAACCAAGGCTCTTATACCAACTGATAAAGAACTTACTAGGTGACCTATCCTAAGAACCCTTAAATCAATTTGTTATGAATGCCCCAGGAAGTTAGGTTGATTAAATTAAAGCCCTAAGGAAGCTAAGTCATAAAAGCCCCAATCTTAAGACGCCACAAAGGTTGATCACTCCTTTTATAAGTTAAGATAATATATTCTTCCAAGAACATAAAAAACCAAAGCAAAGCTTGTTAAAAAAAATACCTAAATCTTGATTGATTCCATTTTACGTAGTTGTAACTTTTATATAGGCATGTAAATATTACAATCTTGTAAGAAAAAAGTGTTTCTTAATATACCTATATAGGAAAACCTTAATTCTAAGTGATCCCTCTAATTAAGGAATATAATTTTACCTTGATTAGAAATTCTAAATTTACCTTGATCAGGAATTCTTAAAAAGACTACCACTAAAGATATAAAGTCAAAGTAAAATCTTAACTAATATATCAAGACTTAGCTAAACCTACAAGCCTAAATAAACCCAAAAAGTTAAACCTTTTTTACATGTAATTCGGCTTTAACTCGAAATCCAGCAATCCAAAACAAAATTAGGCCCATTAATACAACTTAGTATGCAATTGAATCTTTCCTTAACTTAGTCATGCAACTTGGACTTATATCATGGGCTCTAAGTTTTATGCTTCAAGTTCTAAGCTTCGTCTGTCATTTTCCATATAATGATAAGTAATTATCCTTGGTGTAGCATTGCAAACTTTTAGAACAGCCTTGAAATCTTTTAGAGCACCCTCTTTGTCATGCAGTTCCATGATTAAGCCTTATAAAGCCTTTTTCATTATCTTTGTCCTTGCCTTGGTCATTGGACCACCGATTCCTTCCAAAGGATCTAGGGAATACTTGTTTTGTTGCACTTGAATAGCACCTTGTTCTCCATCATGCTAGGTCTTATACTTATGTAATGGTGCATAAACTCCCTTTAAATCTAGAATGCAAACTTGTATGACATAAGTTTAAAAGGATGAAACCTAATATCCTATTAAAAATTAAAAAAAGAAGTTAGAAAGCAATTAGATGTAGGCTTCCTTCAGGCAACAACTATCTAGAATGGGTACCTAACATTGTGCTAGTACCGAAATAGGATGGCAAGCTTTGTACATGCATAGACTACAAGAATTTAAATAAGACAAGCCTTAAAGGCAACTTTCCTTTTCTATATAGTGATATCCTA
>JAGSHU010000100.1:0-20310 GCA_021533255.1 Ceriops tagal | reverse complement strand
GTTGACTAATAGGATTTATTTGAGAAACTTATCGTTTGACTTGGCCTTGAAGACGAAGGATCTGCGAAGCTCCCATGACAGGGTTATCGAAGTTAGTATATAAAATTTGTCGGCAGCATATCATAAACGGAAATCCTAACCCGGAAAAAGATTAATAAACTCAAAAAATTGAGTACGCTGTATAGACGTCTATGATGCACGAAAACGCATGAACTCTTTCCTATAAAAAGATTTCGGCTTGTACAGCAGGAGAAAACTCGTTAGACATTATAAGTTGTGTTGATTCTTTTATAATTTAGTGATATGAAATATCAGGTCCAAATAACATATGATATGAAGAAAATTAAATTGTGTAGGTTAAATCCCGTATTAAAAATGAGTAACTATTAAATGACCAGTACATATTAAAAAAGAAGAAAGTAAAAATAATAATAATAATAAACACCATCTTCTTTTCTACTTTTATATTTTTAAACAATTTTTCTTGTATTGTTGTAAGTTTTCAACGATGTGATTCTTCTTTTCGGATGATGTGTTTAGTGTAGGGTCCAAGGCCCAAATGCAAACCATCTTCGGCTGACTTTACCCGAACAGCCTCCCGTGCCAGAGATTCATCTTCCTTCCTCATCTTTGAGTGCATGGGGCCTTGCTCAATGACAGAAAAGGGCATGGCAGTATCTGAGGAATCATTTTAACTGCCCCTAGGAATTTCCCCCCTTTTGTTTTTTCCCCTTTCCGCGTTATTTTGTTTAATGAATCCTGAAAATTCCAAATAATAACTGAACAAAGAAATATTAATTAGTACTGGGCCTAAACCCTGTGGATGCCCAGATCAAACACAACCCAAAAATCTAAGTGGTCATAGGCTTACTCCCATGGAAGCCCACTGCAAGAATTGAGATAGGATTGCAACCCCTTGGTTCCCTGTTTGAGTAGTAGTAACTCCATTCTTCTTTTTTGATTTTTCAGAAAAGAAATAATTTGGCCGTCAGGGTCAATTTACAGCAGTTCCAGTAACAACACCACTGGGCAGGACAAAATTCTCCCCTCCCAATAGAATCAAAGAATTGGATGTGCTACACTGTAACTATTTTACACTTTGCCATGATCATGCATACTTCATTGACAGCTGCTACCCTGGTTTTTCTAGATCAGCAAACAAAAGAACTGTGAGTTAACATACAAAGACCATGCTTCAAGACATCAAATTTCAGTGTCTACTCGGGTTTTGATAGGTTTCAGCTTGATTCCAAGGCTCTCAGGGGAAAGAAGTTCTGGTGATATATGAGAATGTCCTGAAGGGCTGGCTGGGTTGGTGGGGCAATCACTTGAGGAGGAAGGACTATTTGGTTGTCTGTAAAAGCCAAACCCCATCAGAAAAAGTTCCATCGGTAGTAGCATGACATAAGGATTCTCTTCTGTTACCAATGATCCGCAAGCCTCAACCTATTACAAATTCAATAGCATTGAGTGCCTCAAACTCTTATTGGTGACCAGAATCCAAGAGTAATATAGCTCAAAGAGACATGCATACTTGATGAACTAATGGCAGCTTGGGAAGAGCCACTTGCATAATCAGTTTGGTAATTATGATGACTAGAACGTGGTTATAGGAAAAATTGATATATGACAGTAAAAACAGCAGGGAGTGGCAGAGTGAGAATTACTTCTACCTCAATAAGAGCACAACTTTTCTTCTCTATGTTGGAGGCCATGTAGACAGATTCTTCATGGAAATCACTTCTTTCACCCACAAAAATAAGCGTTTTGCATTGCAGCTTCTTCAGGCCCCCTGTAAGGTCATGCCTCCTGCTGAAGAAACATGATCATTAACCTTTTTACAAGTTTTTAGATAATACAACGATGCTCATTTGGAATCTATGCACAGGAGGCAACAATTGTACAAAAACAAATTATTGAAAATCACATGCTTATACAGTACCAGGAACCTACTCATTAATTGCTTGAAGAAAGCGCATTACATTCAATCCTTGTCTTTCATCCAGCAACTGTAGCCACATCTCAGAAGGAATGTTTAGCAGTTAAAACTGTAGACATCTCAAAAGCCCATAAATGAAACACATACAAATCCTAACAGCTAACTCGGTAATAAGAAATAAGCCATCTAGGGTAGGTGTTTCCTCACCCTTCTGCATATTTGAATTACGTCTGATCCTTCACTGTGCATCTTGCACCTAATTTCCTAAATTGAAATTCAAAATCTTGATACATGCCAGTAACAGGAAGGAGCTGAAAACGAGTATGTTATGGTACCTTACTGAAGTAACGCCGGAGAAGACACTCATTCAGTATACTACACATGCTGTAGAAATATAACATGTTTATCAGTACCTGTAATGACAGAGTGCCTTAAGCAAACTTCTCAAATTGCCATCATTGTATGAGAGGAAGGGTGTCTTAGTTTTATACTCACTCTTTATTTCCTTTAACATAACATTTGCAAAGCTTGTATCCTGGGTGAATTTTAGCTTTTCCTAGATTTCAATGTCATTTGGATACTAATTTTCTCTGGGTGCATGTGCATCTGCATTTGCCAATAAGGCACACATGTTCTTAACGTAAATTTTAAAATTTAGGTGTAGCTGAAAACATGGCACTGAACTCACATATAGAGAGAGAGTCTTCAGTGTCCTGAAGTTGCCATTAAGGCGTAGGAATATAGATGTTAAATCACAATGTCTTTGTTCAATTAATTTCGGTTTATTTACTGTGGAACTGTTTTTATCTGTTCCGGCATTTCGTTTATCCAATTCAAAAGTAGTTTAGTGTGGAGATGAGCTAAGAACCTTATTGTAAAGCCATTCAGACCACGAAGGCGCTCTGCAGATAGGGGAGATGAGAATTAACCCAAGCACCCGTTGTCTATATTTCATCTGTGACACAAGGATATACAAATGACCCATCAAATCAATAGGTCTGACAAAAGAAGCCATTGAGAAAGTTAACAACTTACTGCAAAAAGTGTAAGGATGTAAGCTCCAGCAGTCACACCCAAGCACAGAACCTCTTTCAGCCTGATATAGGAAAATCAGTTGATGTTTGACAAACTGCAACTGAAATTTATAGTACAAGAACTGACTTGTTGGGACCGAGACACATTTCAAGCCCTCGATTAAAAGAACTCTAAGTTAAAGAGTCCTTTTCATCATGAATGGACTCTAAAAATGACATAAATGCTAAATAAGGTACCTGCCTAATAATTTGTTAAGAAAAGCACTTGTTGTGTGCTCACAAAACTCCATATAACATTTTTCTGAAAATTCCATCCTGAATTAATGGCACTTTTTATTTGGATGGAAGGAGTATCAGGAACAAAAATCAATTTAGCACTGGCACTTGCCGGTAATCCATATACTAGCGTAAAGATAATAGGAAAGAGTAATCTCATGGTGCAGCCATCTTGGTAACTAACAGTTGTTTGCATGGTAGGATGGCAGAAAAGGATAGAAGGGTGCACACAAGTGATTCATGATCCCATTCCATCAAATTGGTTCCTGGAAAGGGGTTTCCTATGCCATCTAACCATTGAGCAAAATCACAAACGAAATATCAAATCATAGTGAAAAGATATTCATGTAACACATTGAAGAAGTTACTCTATGGGTTCATGGGTCCAGTAACATGCAGCAAACACATCAGAATCTATAGAGCTTTAAAACAAAATGCATCAGTAAGTACCATCAGAGATAACAACTCAAAACAAGCATAGTATGGAAAGAAGCAGACAGAAAAAAAAAAAAAAGTCAATACGAAATAAGCAAGTAAATGAGATAAGCAGTTACGTACCCAAAAAAATCAAGAACTTCAGCCACTTGGTCTGCCAATTCATCCACTCTAAGTAATGGAACATCTGAAGAAATGACACTGGCTCCCAACTGCAAGAACCAAACAATTGGTGGACAGAGGTTCCATCGATATCATTCAAAGCGAATAAAATCAAAGGACGAGCAACAAAAGCTAGTGGAAGTACACAATCAGACAACAAATTTGAAGCTGCATAAACAACTCTGACACTGACCTCATGCCCCGGGGCATCAATGTGATAGATACAGAAGTTATGAAGCAACAAAGCTGCTGCGTCTGGGCAACAGAAAAGGCCTCGGAAACAAGACACGTCTGACAAAAACCAGAGATCAAAAGAACACCCATAAATTAAATACATTCGATTCATAACAATTTTGTATACACAACCAAATCAAATAATGCTGACAAGGGAAATAGCAGCCAGATGATGAAATCCCAACTCAGCTCGACATAATCATGCCAAAACACTAGAGTCCACGTGGAATAAAGCCAAGGAGTACTAAGCAATGAGGAAGTCAACCAAGCCATCCGTTTCTTTAACTAAAAATGCATGGATTTAGACAAGATGTCTTCAAGAATGCACCGACTAAGACCCAATACTAATCAAAATGCCTCAGGAGCCCAAAATATGGCCAAATTTCAATGAAACACAGCAACCCATCGAAGTTAACTAAAATAAAATGATACTTAAGCACGAGAATCAAAATAGCAGCAAGAATTGAAACATACAAGTAAGAGCAACATCTGGGTATGTTATCAGAGCAGGCTTTTCTTGATCACCGCAAACATACACTGAGACGGAGCCTCTGCTAGTTTTCACCACACATTCCTGGAGAACATTACATGACCAAAGAAATCATTTGAAAAAAAAAAAGAAAGAAAGAAAGAAAGAAAACCCAACAGAAAAATATCTTCAAAAGTAAGATTTTTAACACATTAGCATTCATTGTCAGCAAGAAAGAGACACAAATCTATGCAAAAAATCAAAAAGATCCAATCTTTAATCATCTTCCCTTAGCAAGGGATTCAGATTTTCTATTTTTGTTAATTGAACTTACCTTTCCCACAAAAGAATCTGCGTCAATATGTATAACTACCGAGTCACTTGACTTGCCTTCCATGGCACGGTTCTCACTCACACTTCTCTTTCTTCTGAGGTCTCTTCTCCTCTCTCTCTGTCTCTCTCTCTCTACCTGGCTCTTGTAGTTTTTATTTTAATTTTTACAGTTTCTCTCTATCCAAACAGGAAGGCAATCCAATTTACAGATGGGATCCTCTTTTTTGTCCTCTTGAGAATATAAGTTGGAGTTTTTTTTATCTTTGTGTTCGGTTTTTGCCTGCCAATAAATGACCGTTGGAACTGCTACAACGGTCGGTTGAGGTTATGATTGTGGTCGAGTTGCAAGAATTAGTTCGTGGAAGCGACACCGTTTTGAGGTGGTGGTGTGGCAGGGAAGTCTCAGGACGGAAAGAAGCATCAATCCAGCTGCTGTCTGCCACTTGGAAGCTGCCAAAAAAGAGCGGGGGCCCACTGCGTCAATCCGTCTTCGATGGCTAAGCCAGCTCATCGCGGGTCCCTTCCCCAATGGCTAATCCCATTAATCGACGTATTTTTCACGTAATATGTTTTCATCCAAGATAGGTCTTTTTTTATTTTCTTTTCTTTTCTTTTTGTTTTTTTATTTAATTACAGGTTAGTCACGGATACACAAAAAAACGTAATTTCATAATTGATTGCATATTTGTAGGAGAATTTCTTTTGCCTAGATGCACTGTCTAATAAATACGTAAAAAAAATAATTTATATCATTAAATAATATTTTAACATCACATAAACTTTATATAAAAATTTATTATATTTTTTTTATAAAATTCCATTATGATACAGTAAAGCCATGACCTTCATAATGGTTTTTTTTTTGGGGGGGGGGGGGGCGGGGTTAGTTTTTAAAAGGGACAGATGGGGTTTAAACTCCAACATGAAAATTGGCAACAATGTTGACACGAGATGAGATGAGTGGCCATACAAAGGCAAGCCAGGTCTGTAAGACAACCAAATGAAACCATAATAACCAAAATGTACAGAGTACGTCCACACAAGAAGGCACAAAAGAGGCCAGCTAATTAATCATTCATTCAAACAAGAGGCATCATCTGAATAATTTTCCATATTTCTCAGAGCAGATAATTTGTTTTCTTTGATCACCGAAAAGAGTGAAAAACACAAAGAGCAGATAATTTAGGTTGCATAAGGAGAGAGTTGTACAATGAATCTTTCACAGGTTCAAAAATCAAGTTAGGTGGGCACATATTAACATGGAAGCACATTTTGATAAAATGAGCCACAAAGTAAGCTCAATGACACATACTATCAGAGGTTGTCCACTCAAAAAGACATTTTTAGACAAAATTATGTTCCATCTACCATCGGTGGTTTCTGTTCCCCTTTTGGTCAAACCATAATCTCCTTGTTATTTTTGCCTGAGTAGTGTTGAGGAAAAAGGTTGTAGAAGGATCTGTGGCTGTAGAAGGTACATGCCCATACAACAATCAAGTTTGAATGCAACATTGCAGAACTAAGCAACTGCTACTTCTTCACGAACATTAAGGATGAAGCAATCTTGATGTCCTCTTGCTCTTCTCAGCTGCAACAACTCCAAGCAGCTGCAACAGAAGAATGCCAATACAAAGGAATGGTAACCAAGTTCAAACATCGACATTGATTTACTCGACTTAAGAACAAGGAAGACATACTTACATCTGAGACATGCCACAGCAGCACATTGATCATTGTGGAAATTTCACCTTAAGACATATTGAGGCAGGATGTGCTAAATGCTGCATGTGGGACAAAGAACTTGGAACAACAAGAAAAAGTTTCCTCCATTAACTAAAGTATCTTGTTGATATTTAGATTTTTAGTGGAAAAGATGGAAATGAAGCTAAGAGACTTCGCTGGGAACAACTGGCAATCTAAAGAACAAAATTGTATATAATCCTTTCAATTGTTCAGGTTACTCAACCAGACAAAGTGAACAGAATACAAATATCTCCCATTTAATCAGACTAGGAGTAATCAATCACATAATTGATGAAATTCACAACTCATTTTATCATTTTTGTTAGCACTCGAAGAAAATATTCTGGGATGCTCTATTCATTCCTCCAAGCGTGCAGAATCAGAGAAAAATCCGGATTCTGTGATTTGGAGTCCATAAACCTCTGTGAGAAAGACCATAATCCGGATTCTGAAAGTGGTTGGCTAGCCCACAACTTATCAGCAGAGAGGCATGTCTTGAACATAAAAACAGCATCTCCCATGTTCGTGCCAAAAAGCCAATTATGAACATCCCAAAATACTTCCACAGCCAGCCCATCGACCAATATGGTATGGTTTCCACGAAACTTCCATTGAAGCCGCTTCACCTGCATCACAGTCTTGCAGTCAACGAGAACAACGAGGCACGGATCAGTGATGCCTAATGTATCACATTCAATCGCTAGGTCGTGAATTTGACCATTTCCATAAAACCGAGCCTTGGTAGTAAACACCTTCTTGCCAAAAACATGCTCTCTCTTGGCTACAAAAACTGCATTGGAAGGACTTGGGACAGCACTTGTTTTCTTGAAAGCTTCTTTCCTCATATCTCCAAGAAGCAGAATCATCTGCCTATCCACAACAATACCAACATAAAATCCTTCCAATGGTTCAGGCCCTGATCCAAATTTGGCTGATGAGAGGTCCCAATAAATGTCAGTTCTACAAGAATACGCTTCTAAGCTCTTAGACCCTTTTCTTTTTGAGAACAACCAGGGTTTAATATCCACCTTACATAAACAATGATTTGCAGAATCATCAATTCCTATGCATAGGCCTTGACCCATCAAATTCTTACTCCACGTAACCGTGATCAGGCAAGACCGGCCTCGAATTCGACGTTGATACACACAAGCAACCAAATCATGCGCATGTTTGCTGGTACTTGAAGAAGAAGAATCAGCTACTTGTACCCCACTTTCGCCAAAACAAGATGGGAAATCCCTCATTTTGACACCCAAAAACTCCAAGTTGATACTCAGAAACTGCCTCCCACCTTTTCACTTAGTGGCCTTTTCATAGACGCCTGAGCTAAATCGTATGGCTAAAATTAAACCAAACGATAAAACCGAGAAACGAAGAAGACAGGTGCAAAAAGAAGAACATAACCAGATAAAAAGCTCTTACCTCAAAAACCCATCTCATAAATGCCTCAGAGTTAGGTAACAAGGCAGAGTTTTAATCTGTGTGCAGGCTGGCTTACATGTATCCCTGCAAAAGCCTCATCAACCTAAACCTTAGAGAAAGCTAACAGAAGGCACATCCAATTATCCAAATTTGAGGACAAAATATGGGAATGTAGGAAGTAAAATAAAGTAAGCAAGGAGAGGAGACAGACAAAAAAAGTAGACTTGCCTCACTGTCATGCCTATTTACACTGTCAAAACATATGAAGTCACAAATTTTAAGGGAATTATATAAAATTAAAAAAAAAAAACAAATGTATTTTACGCAAGTAGTATGCCTCAAGAAAGTGACAGCTAAAACAGCAATAGGAAACAAAAAAAAGGCAACTGTCGAGGATATCGCTACTGGATTTTGCCGTAAAGGCTGGGTTTTGATGACTACACCTACAATGCGAAAACGCAAAAAGCATCTCTCTCTCTCTCTCTCTCGCTCAAGACTTTCTCTCCCATGGCCCCGTACCTCACATTCTCTCACATGCAAACAGAGAAATATGGAAAGTTTCGACGTTTACAAACATAGAGACTCTTTTGCAATCCATTTATGCATTGTATTCAAAGAAAGGAGAGAACTTGAGAAGCAAAACAGGATCAAAGAAACGGTCGTTCCATGCGGGGTCTAGTTAATTGTGTGTGTGTGTTTTTGTTTTTTTTTTCTTTCACCCCTTAAAGAATATTAATATTGAATCATTTAATTAATGAGAGGTCAGTATGATCTCTGAAAATAATCTCTTGGAATTTGGCAGTGATATTATATCAAATAATTTTTTATAATTTTATATTTATTTGAAAATTTAAATTTATGAGAAAAATTTTACAACTATTATAAATTATATAAAGTTTTATTATTTTTTTAATAATTTCTCTCATATGTATGTAGTCTTTACTTATGCTATATACACACGTATAATATCATGATTATTAAGTATATAGCTATAATTCACATTCCTATCGTACATTAAAAGATTGAAAATTTTGCTATTACCAATACAAATGTGTATATTTATGTTTGTCCAGTGTATACCTCTATTTTTTATGGTACAAAAGAGAACATGATAAAAACACCAATTATAATATTTATAAATAAAATTATTCATTATTGTATACATTTATTACTTATTTTTTCCTTCCTGGTTATTGGGGTTTTGTTATGGGTATCAAATATGGGTCAAAAGTTGTAATTCTCGACATTTGTATTGCACTCCATCACTGCTAAACATATCAACTTTTAAAAAGATGGGTCAATACTTGAGATAGCACTTTAGAAGACTTATATTTAGGTTATTTTCAGTACTAATTTTTTTTTTTAGTGTAATTCAAGGTGGACGCGTGTACATGAGATAGGGAAGAGGGGAAAGTGGGAGCTTGGAAGCGTTTCTGGGGTATTTCCACGCATCCAACGAACCTCACTTGTGTACCTAACTCTTTCCTTTACATGAAAAAGGTCTCAAGTGAACCAGCAAGACTCAGTTTTAGTACGAATTATGTTTGTGACATGGAAGACATTGTGGAGGAGTTCAGTAATATTCGTATGGATATATATATATATATAATTAAAGTGTTTCATTGTATTCTTGTTTTTCGTTTCTTTAATTCCCTCAATGCAATATATATACACAAAAGAAAACGCCAAAAGTGTTTCATTGTTGCATAAAATTAATCCATGGAATATATGCTTTATAAATATTTGGTACTCCTAAAGGGATGCCAACCTCTACAATTTACGTTGAAGGTATGTCCTATGTTTGTTAAATCAGATTGTCATATGGGATAAATGCCAGCGCAAGGGTGCATACATATGTATGACCATTGATACACCACATCAAATTTGGGGGTAAAAAAAGAAAAATAACGATGATAATTGTACGGAAAAAGTTGTACCCCTAAAATTGCACCAAAACTCAAAAATTTTTAAAAAAAAAAAGAATACATTTTTTTCCCTTTTCTATTATGGATATTAAATGTGAAATTTATCTAGGATGGGACTAGGACGTATTGTAAATGCACCGACATGGGGGCATCCATTGGAGAAACAAATGAACAAAACTTTATGGATTCACCTATATCTATGGCTTCTTTCCATTGCAATCGGCTGTCGTTTTGTCATGCCAGCTGGGGGTCCATCTGTGAACTTAGCCTGGTGTACAAGCAAACTTCATAAGCTTTTTCGGGCTGGGTCCCTTTGTTGCGAGCGTCTATCATGTCTTTTTCAGCCCTCTCTCATCATGAATGTCTAACGTGTGCGAGTAAATCCTGGAAAGGTTGAGTCGAGCGAGCGAGAGAGTTGGGTTGGGCAAATTGGACCCATGGAACAATACAGGCCCATGTCAAAACTTGGGTCCAACTGTGTTAAGTGGTTTGGGCCTTTCTTGGAGTTTCCGAAGTAAAACCCACGTCAACAGTCATATTCTAGTGTGCTATTCACGCACCGCCAATATCTAGAACATGACTTACCCAGTAACGAATGAAGTAGATTGGAGATGAACCCATCTCTTATGTACTAAACAAAACTGTCCTCATTTTACGTGTTGCAGTAGATATGATACAGTCTTTATAGATTTTTTTTTTTAACCTATTAATTCCTCATTATCCCGTAACTCTTCTTTCGTCCTGTGGTTTGAACCTAAAACGTCCAATTGAGATATGAATTGAGTCCATGTCCACGCTGACAGGTAAGTTCAGGTAACAATGTTTTGCTAGACTGAACCATCCTCTATGGGAACAAAGCAAGTTGGCACTTGGTAGTGTAAAGTAAGGGAGAGAGAACGAATCCAGCATGTTGAACAGGTCCAAGTCAAGAATTTTTCAAGTACAATAAAAGGAAGCTTGAAAGAGTAAAAAGCCTATCGCTAAAATTAACATCACTCGCGTCAAGATGAGAAGTGCAACTGAAACGTCAAACAGAATATTGCACTTTATTCAACAAAACAGTGAAACAGCGGCACACATACACTGCACTCTGTTTTTTTTTTTTTTAAAAAAAAAAAACCCAGAAATTTCATCTCTGTCCATTAGATAGCAACTCCATGGCAAAACATTAAGCAGATAATATGTCAAAGGCGCAATTCTCAAAGGCACGCAAAGATTCAATCTTTTCTACTTGAACCACTCAAACCCATCTTCTGCTTCTTTCTCAATAGCACTCTTGGCAACATCAAGATCCTCATCCAAGAAAATATCCCACTTCCCTTCCCACTTCAGGAAGAAGTCTGTGTCCTCAAAATACTTAACTCTGTGTACATCCCCAGCTGGAGTAAACAGATAATCTCCCGGACCCAGGTCGTACTTTGCCTTCTTGCTCAAGTTCCACACTTTCTTGCTCCCTTTCAGCACCACCAAGTCGTGGCCAAACGTGTGGTGGTGCGCCGGCTCGATGGACCCGGCCTTGAAGCTAATTACTGCGGATGTAGGGCTTTCTCGCACGATCTTCATTGACCCACCTGGGATTATGTCTATTTGTTCTCGATTTCGGTTTTTGACTAGACAACAGAGGGCGCATGGTGGAACTTGGGCTTCATTTTCTTGGGTTTTTTCTTGTTTTCCGATTTCGGGCATCTCGGACAGGGAATTCTCGAGAAAAGACGATATGTCTTCGCCCCAAGGAGCAAAATTGGAGGCGGGACATGGGGATTTAAAGTGGGTGTTTAGCCAAGAATCGAGAATCTTGAGGGCTGTGTCAGGGGAGGTGGACATGCCGGAGACGGCGAGGATGTTAGAGTTGTTGATGGATCGAGCGTTGGTGGCATCATCGGTGGAGTGGCAAGTGGCGGCGGTGACGCCGGGGAATTTGTTGGCGAATATGGAGACGCCGACACCGGTGCCACAGGCGACGAGGCCGCGAACTTCCGGGGATGGGGAGAGTGGCGTGGAGGTCGCGGTTTATAGTTCAAAATGGCTATGATCTTAAGAGGGCGAGAACGAGCAACTTCGGCAGCAGAGGCGTCAGATCCGGCCATCGCTGGCGGTTTGGGACTGGAAATGGCTCTGACGCAGAACTGAAAATTCCGAGGAGACAAGAAAAATGAGCTTTATGCTAAACAAAACGTTTCAACAAACCCAAAAGGGGCATTGCATTATTGTATAGAACTGGACGGCTTGGCGATAAGGCCATTTCTTTAAAAAGTCTCGTTGACGACGCATTTCACATAAATAAATAAATAAATAAATAAAGGCCCTTTTTTACCCCCAAAACCAGCTCATAAACATTTAATATGTATTTTTATACATAATAATTAATAATTATAATTAAATAATATAAATTCATATTTATTAATAATTTATATTTGTTATAATTCGTGTTTACATAATAAAATTATTTTTATTTGTCTGCGAAAGAATGCCACGCATATGTCAGCACAAATCCATAGGTGGCAGAAATTCAGTGGCTATCGTAGGAAAAAATATCGGAGTTTTGAGAGAAAAACATGGGATGGGGAAGGACTCAGGAGACAAACTGGTTAAAGTTGAGTCGGTTGGAAGAAAATGGCGGGAATCTGTTCACCAAATCCAACCATATCTTTCGGGGTAGTCTGTGTTGGTGTTGTTCGTCTCAATACAATTGATGATAAGTTCATTTTTGAACTTTCTTTTCTATCAACTGTCGTTGATTTCTGCAGAGGAATTACGGGGTTCGATGCTGCTTAGGTGCCGTGGATAATCACAATAATAAGACCATATATAGGACTAGAAGAACGCCACTGGTTTTGGAATTGGCAGTGGGTGGAGTCACAGAGCTGCTAAGGCTTTTTTCCTTCTCAAATAAAGATAGGTAAAGCCCCCCATCTTTCCTCTTCAACCTAGTCCTGCTTTGGTTGGGACTTCATGTTTGTTGGAAGAAGATTGATGAATGCTGACTCGCAAAAAATTCATGTAACCGACACGACTTAAATATGGGATTGAGTTTTTGTTGTTGTAATGTTAATAGCTTAACAAGTTTTCATGTTCTAGTTCTTTATACGTTGGGTAGGTCGGATACAGTGAGCTATAAAGAAAAGGATGAGCTTCCTCTTTCAAGCGTCGATGACGTGATAATGAACCTCAAGTCAGATTATGACAATGCTTATTTTGTTACAGGTGGCCTGTTTCTCCTCTGTATGTTCCCCTGGTCACTTCCTGTGTTTCAGTTATCTGAATCGTTGAATAAAAAGAAAGCCATGAATTGAGCAGGCTTCTAGCAAATTGCCAAAAATGTGTGTACGGCTACTCAAAAAAGTTTTGATTGAATTTCATCAGTTGAGTGAACCAACATGAAACTAGCTGACATAAAACATAAACCAAAAAAATAATCATAAGACTATGTGCTTTAGACTTTCAATTGATTAAATAATCATAAGAATTCATGAGCTTTCTGTTTGAAAAAAGCATTCTTGAGCTTACATGAATATTCAGTTGCTAACTATGTATAATTGTTCTCAACTCTAATCCTGTTTGGAACCTACTAGAGATTTGCATGTGACTTGGTCTTTTTCTTCGCATCAGAAGTCCATGCCTGTTGCATATGTGAGTTATCAATTGCCTTTTTCATTGGGAAGTAGGGATTTTTACTTCTGCAATTTCTGCCAAAGATTGTATCTTTGAAGATCCAACCATCAGTTTTCGAGGTGAGAACTATAGACATTTGGTACTTATGTATATGGTACTCTTTATCTCTGCCATCCCCTCCCACCCAAAATAGAACGTGCTTGCCAGCTCACATGCAAATGCAGGAACTTGTTTTTGTGACATTCAAAGGCAAGAACATGATTCCCTGCATTTCTGGAAAAAAAGCCAGATATTTACTATGTTAACTGTCTTGGAAGTTCAGGTACTGAGTTATATGCTCGCAACTTGAAATTGCTGGTTCCTTTTTTCAACTGCCCATCACTTGCATTACAAAAAATTGAGAAGGTATCATTTCCTAGTAATTGTAAATGGTCTTTGGTGAACCTAGATTTATGTATGCAATGCATTCTATAAGAGGTTGCTTCACTGGGGCCAATGCCCGAGAACTTTTGCTCTAGCTGTGTTTTTGGTAGTTTATGATAAAATCGTCTTCTCAGCTTCTCTGTTTGTTTTTTCTTTTTTTTTTTTTCCCCTTGTAACAAACTGAGGAAGCATGGTAGGATAATGTTTGCACTGACTGAGGAGATGGTGAATTTATGATATGCAGTTGTTGTCTCTCATTTTTTGCTCTTCTACTGCATAATTATGAAAAATGTTTCAGTTCTTAGTCTGAGTGTAATTTGGTCTTGCCTCATTCCTGTGAATGTTGAATTTGTTCTCAGATTACTTATGGTATGGTCTGCTAGGAGTCATGTGAGCATGTTAAGGATGGGATAAATCCTTTGCCTTCGATGAAAAATTCAAACATACTGGACCATTTCGCTTATTTACAATAAAGTTTATGTTTTAGAAGAGTTGTGCTCCTTTGGTTTAAAGAAAATGCAGCATTTGATGACTAGGAACAAGAAACAGAAGTTAGAGAAACTGGCCGTGGAACATTTTGGAGGATCTAGGTCATCTTTTATTGCAAAGAGAACAGAGATATATAAAATAGTGCTCTTTGTATTAATAGCTGGTCAATGCACAAGGATTTTGAGAGCCGTTGGAAGAGTTTTTTTAACTTCTCTACCTTGCATCTGTTTGCACTGCACCGTGTTTCAATCTAGAATGTTTTCTACTACAGTAGAGCAATTTGGATTTTCTCGAATACATATGATTCACTATGAGGTTACATTGTGGCAAACTCTTGGATCTGATTTTCTGTTATCTGATTGCTATTGATGATGCTCAATGACACATGCAGGGTATTGATTCCAATACAAGATTTGTTCTGGCAACATGGAAACTGAGGTTCTTAATTCACTTCCTTTAATCATTTTATTTTTATCTTCATTGAATTAGATTTTGAGAAGTATTTGAAGTGACCATTTACTTAAGTTTTTTGGCCGTTTTCCCTCACTGCTTAGCTGCTCCTGGCTTGCGGTTGGTTTCTGTTATTGAATTTTGTTTGATTAACAGAACTTACCTGAAATTTCCCTGGAGGCCTCTCATTTTGGTTGATGGAAGAACAGTCTATGAGTTAGACAACAATTTTAAAGTGAGATAAAAACACTCTTTCCATTTGTCCAATCTCTAAAGAACATATCTTCATGTTGCAATTGCCAATGCTTAGGAATGCTTGCAACTTCATTCTCAGATTGTTAGGCATGCAGAGAGCTGGAACCTTTCTGCACTTGAAGCAATCAGCCAGATATTTACCCCTGGCCCCAGAAGGGCGGGTGACCGATCAGAAATTTCTTGAAATTAGAAGCTCTTATTAGTCCTTGTACGACTTATTTACATCACCATCCCTGCGAAAGGATTGTCTGAACAAAACTAAGGTTTCATAGTTTCAATCATTCGAGTTCACATACTGTTCAATGGATGGCCAGCTTGATTCAGTATAAAACAAGCTATAATGGAAATTGTTTGTTAGTCAGAGGGTGCTGACAATCCTGTACGAGGAGGACTAATGCATGTATTTCCTTTGATACATTTTTCTTAATAAGAATATGTAAATTTATGAAGTACAGGAACATGCCATTGCGATGATGAAGGAAAGAACATTGCCAGAAGGCAAAGACGGCATGCAGAATTTGTTAATGTAGGCAACAAGATGTATTCATAATATGGCGTAGAAAGTCTACCAAAAATGGTTCCGATTCTTTAGTATTTGTCCGAAGTAAATTTACTTGTGGGCAGAGAATACAAAGTGTTGTCACGGAGGTGGTGGTTACGTTGATGATAGATGCGTGCATGTTATTACGGAGTCTCACGTCGGAAAGAAGAAGGGGATCCTTGAACCTTATAAGCGTGGGCGCTGCACACCCCAACAGGTTAGCCTTTTGGGGAGAGGGTAATGGCTCCGTAACAAGTGGTATCAGAGTCAGCCCGTCCCGAATCCGATGTCTGCCGTCGAGCGCTCTGGGCCCGAGAGTAGGGGGAGTAGGCAGGGGGGATGGATTCGGTGGGAGAGAATGTGACGGAATTTCACATCGGAAAGGAGAAGGAGATCTTGGGCCTTATAAGTGTGAGCGTTGCACATTCCAACAGATTAGCCTTTTGGGAAGAGGGTAATGGTCCCGTGACAATGTGCTCATGATTATAATATTTCTTTGCCTTTAGTTGCTAGCTTTGCCGGCCTAATAATGAACCTTTTGAACTCATTCTTCCTATATGTCTATAAAGCTGTTTGGGGATACTGTAAAATATGAAGGAAGATTTTAATCAGCCAAGTTTAGTTTCATTGTTAACCCTATGAATATGTTTTTTAACACACACACACACACAAAAAGGTATATTGTGGGTCGGTCATGCACCTGTGGACTGACACGGGATTACCCATTAAAGTCTTTGTCTAACCAACTCTTGGGAAAAAAATTTGTTACTCAGATGAATTTTTTCTTTAAGTTTATTTATGATATTAACGAGTCTAAAATTCAATATTCTTTTTGAAATCTCGCCATGCACATCTTAAATTTCATTTATTTAGAGGTCAATTGCAAGTGAGAAGATCAAATTTCAGACCAAATCGCCACTATATTACCACCTTGGTAGTCACTATTAACTTATTTTATTTCATTTTTATCTTTTTTTGTTTATTGTTTTTAAAATCAAAGAAGCCAAAAATACAAAAAGGGAGGAAAAGAGGTTGCAAGGATAACATTCACAAGAATTGGTTTCATTTACAGGAGAGTGCGGATGAATAAATAAGCTAACAAATCAAAGTTCAAAGTCTGGGATTTTATCCAGTGAAAACTAATCCAATCCACAACCCCCCCAAGTTCAAAATGCACTTTTAACAAAAGCCCCACTATTCAAACTTCAGTCCTTCCCCTCCAAGCATACAAAGCCAAAGAGAAACCCCCATTGCTGCCAGACGACCAAGTGGAGGAAGAACGTGAACTCCTCCCACAGTCGCCACTGCTACTCTCCTCTGCCCACTGCAACACACTGGAGCACGAAGGCGAAGGCGACAGCGATGGCGGTGCCGCCGGTATCGATGCGGGTCCCACCGACGATGAACTCTTTCTCATTAGCCTCTTCTCTGGGCCCACCGTCTCAGGCCACATCCCACCATCACCAACTTGGAAAATAAACACGCCACGACCGTTACCATTACCATCAGCACCACAATTTTCGTTGTTGACCCAATTTAACACGTCCCAGTAAAATTCCATTTCAATGCCACCAACATGAATTCTCTCATTGCCTCTAAATTTCCATGCTAACCTTGTTATAACCAGTCTCATTTCACCATCAATTTTAACTACAAGAACACCCCCATTATTGCACTCTATTGCAATTTCATGCTTGGACCCTAGGAACTTGGCTCTAGATATGTAAATCTTACTTCCAAAGACGTGTTCCCGTCTAGACAGCAATGCTGGCTCGGTGAGTTGGCTCGTCACGACCAATCCAGTTCGTCGGGTCAACTCTGTCTGAAGATCACCTAGAAAAAATTCCAGTCTTCCATTGCAAGAAATGGCAAGATAGAAGCATGAATCCGGCTCAGCCGAGTTGTGAGTGAACTCAACCCGAGTGAAGTCCCAGTAAAGTTTGAATCTTTGGCGATGCTTGCGGGTCAAGTAAATGGATTTAGATCCCTGACGGGTTCTGAAGAAGGAGAAGGTTAATGGATGAAGAGGGATGGTGATGGAGAATGAGTTTGAAGCATAGATTGTTAAGGAATGAGAAGAGAGTGCTTTTGACCAAGTGAGTGTGAGGTAGGTTGGAGGGTTGCACAGTTGAGTTTGGTACATACATGTTATGATGCTTTGAGCCACTTTGTGAGAGCTACTTGAACTTGTGTTGGAGTGGCTGAAACATGATGGGAACATGATTCCCAACACTTTCTTTCTTCTTTATCCAACCATTCTGAGAGGTTTGCGCATGAACGAGAGGCTTTTGAGGAATTGGCTATGTGCTGAGTGTGCCAGCTTTGGGTGGTCCTTGTGATATGGTGGCGGGTGGGAGAGAGAGAAAGAGAAGGAGATGAGAGTAAAGAAGAGTTGAATTTGAATGAAGAGCCTGTTATGGAGCGTTGTTTTAAAGAAAGGGTGGATAACTTTTTGAAGGAATGATCTTGAATTTTGTAAATGACATTATTTAATTTAAATTTGATCGCAAATAGGGGAAAAGAAAAATGTTTCCAGAATATTAATTGATTGGACGTTTAAATAAGAATTTTAATTGGAACTTTTGGAGTATACGGTGCAAACAAGTGCATGCTTCAGCTAGAAAATCATGAGAACATAAGGCTTCTATTATTCTATCACCACCACAATCATTAGAAATTGGCTCATTCATGTTGTCTTCCGTGAATCGCGCCACTGAAAGTGCTCTTTAAGTTTTATCTCCTCCCTTGTACGTGTGAGTTGGATTCCACACGCTGGGGACTTTGCCTATAGAATTTCACAAATGACATCAAGTTCATGTCCCTTGCTATATGAAACTGGACGAGCTTCTCTTCTTCTCCGTAATACTTCTTTGTCGTCTCTCAATGGACCATGGAACCGAAAATCTGAACCACTTCTTGCTGGGTAATTTCGAAAGGACAAAGGAACTGTAAAGGTTAATAAATAAGGATTTTAAAAAGAAGTCTAATTGATTTAAAAAGATACTGCGGAGAAGTGTTATGGTATGTATAACCATATTTTAAATGCTTTTATAACCCTATTTAGTATTTTTTTTTTCATTTTGTCAATAATTATTACATTATTGTTAAGTGACGGATTATCACATTAATAATAATAATAATTTTTTTTTATTTTTTGCAGCATTACACAATCATTCAAAGCAGTAAGTTTTACGAGTTGTATCTTTTTACACAAAGAGTAATGTCCTGACCAAATAATTTTATAATTGTCATACAAATAGTTATGTCTAGTAGTAGAAACAATTGTGTCATGTTCTAAAATAGTTAATAATTGTTAAAAAATTAATTATGTCTTAAACAATTAAAGTCTATTATGACTATCACATAAAAAGTTGTGTTTTTTTAATTATTTCAAATTGTCTTTGTTTTAGTGCCAAAAAACAAAACACAATAATACAATTCTGTTTAAACGCAAAACTTCTTTATAGTCTCGATTTCACATTTCACAAGTACAATTAAGGGTTTTTGTTTTATTCTAAAAAAAGGAAATTTGTAGTAACTTTGATGCAGTAAATAAAAGTTCACATTCTAACTCAAAAAGAAAGTATTATTATAGAATTTGAAGCAATTTTATAATTTCAGAATTTACAAATTTCGGTTCTAACACTTTATTACATTATTCCACCACAGCCAGAGCTGGAGTTTAGATCCTTTTTTTGTTTTTTTCAACTGTTGGGGTATGTTCAATGCAAATTGGTTGTTTGCGGCCAGCTATATGTACATATAGTTGGAAGCAGCTCATGACTCTGCTACACGTTATTCTGAAACTACGGTAATTTTTTTTAAAATTTAATTTTCTATCTTTTTAGGATTTACAAGTTGAAAATTTTGTGTTCTGGGATAAGTTGGGGGAAGGAATTATAAGACCTATGGTGCAGTTCATACCTCCAAATGAAAATAGTATAAGTTCGAACATATCAAAAAGCAATTATGTAATAAAGATTTGCACATAGAACCTAAAAATCTGACCAATATAAAAAGATTAACATTCAATTATCATACTTATCATTGTTGTAGCATGACAAACACTTTTGAAAACACTTTTTATGCTGAATTAATGAAAAAAAAAATATTATGTGTAATTACTTTTAAAATTTTGTCATGTGAAAATCTTGTGCATTCTTCACATAAAAATAATCTTCGTGCTAGATTCATATCGAACAGCGTTCATGAGCAAGGTTTCCACACCAAAACCCATTAATGACCAGAACTCGTTTCGTTTAAAGCTCCCATCTTTATCCTCATCAAGCCTTTGGAAAATCATGTCGTAGAGATCATTAACCTCTTCTTTTGGTCTTGACTCATACCCTAATGAAAACACATTACAAAATACTTAGCCAAGCTCGTCCCGCGAGGGCAACCCATCCTGATCAACATCAAGAACCTCCAAACATTGGCTAACACAAGAGTCAAAATTCCTCTCTATCTTTCAACAAATTGTAGCACTGTTGATTCGTTGATGATAGCAATTGTCATCTCTTTTTTTTTTTTTTTTAAATTTTTTCCTCCGAATGTGACTTTTAGCC
>JAGSHU010000099.1:0-20329 GCA_021533255.1 Ceriops tagal | reverse complement strand
GACTTCGCTGGAGAGATTAACGAGATTCATACTGCCTACAAGTGAAAACTCGAAACGGAAGAGTGGAGGACTGGGTGAATTACATGACTTGAACAAGTTGGGAGGAAAGCTCAGTATTGAGAATTTGCCGCATCATGGGAATGGAAAAGGCAATCAGAAGGGTACTACTCCCCCACTACCACTGGTGTAGCCGAAACTTGTGCAGCCGCCAATTTGAGTGAGAAGCCGCGTCTCCAAGAGTTGGAATTACATTGGGTGTCATTGGATGGTGACGATGATACTGATTTTAATGAAGATGACATGTCATTGGGAAATCTGCGGCCACACCCAAATTTGAAACGCTTACAAGTGAAGAATTACGGAGGAATAAATTTTGCCAACTGGCTTTCTTCCCTCACGAATCTGGTTAAGCTTAAGTTGGTTGACTGCCCGAAATGCTGAAGTCTACCGGCATTGGATCAACTCCCTTCGCTAAAAGAACTAGAAATCTGGAGATTAAATGATCTGGAATAAATAGATATGAGTATTTATTCTGCGGTTGGAGGAGGAGGAGGACCAGATATCTGTAGCAGCAGCAGCAACAACAATAGCATGGTCTCCTTCCCTTCCCTTGAGAGACTGAAACTCTGGGACTGTCCCAAGCTGGAGGGATGGCGACCATCGTCACCGTCATCTTTGCTTCCCCAATTTCAGCGTCTTTCTTCTCTGGAGATTGTACTTTGCCCAAACCTGACTTCAATGCCACCGTCATCCCCATCCTTGAAAATACTGAGCATATCTTCAAGCAGCTTCAAGTCATTGGAGCAAATGCTCAAGGGGACGATTTCACCAGCACATGAACCGTCGTCTTCTTCTCGTCAATCTAATCTCTCTTCGTCTTTGAAACGTCTGGGGATTTCTACAATGGAGCAACTGCCAGAAGATTTTCTGCCGGTGGAGTTGCTGCAAACCCTCACTTCTCTGGAGGATTTAAAGATTCGGAGTTGCCCGACATTAACTTGTCTACCTCATGCGAAAATGCTACTTCTCACTTCCCTCCAGATTCTCGAGATTAGGGATTGCGAAAATCTAGATCTGTCCAATTATGATCATGACAGCAACAGCAACAAGGACGATGCTATTCTGTTTCAAGGGCAAGGCCTTAGAAGCCTCATCTCTCTTGACATTATTCGTCTCCCAAAGTTGGTGCATCTGCCAAGGAGGCTTCTGCTGCATTCAATTGACCTGAATACGCTCAAAATATTGGATTGCCCTAATTTGGCGTCCTTGCCGGACTGGATGTCCAACCTCACCTCATTAAATTTTTTACAGATTGGAGGTTGTACCCAACTGTCGGAGAGATGCAAAAACAACATGGGCGAGGATTGGCCCAAGATTGCCCACATCCCTAACATTATAGTCGATAGGAGATTCGTCCAGCATGGTGGCCGCTATAAACTTTGATTTGATCAGAGGAATCCCTCAACCTTTCCTTTCCAATTTCGGCAGGTTCCTCCTCCTACTGCTCTCTTCTTTTTATCTCCATCTCCATCCATTTTGTTTCTATTAAAAAGAGAGCCTGTGGTGCTATTTTTCTCCTACAAATTAACAGATTTCTTCTTTTTTTTTGGTCAAAAAATCATTGTAGGCATCTTCAATTGACATTTCATCTTTCCTTACCAAATTGTATCATCAAAACTAGCATCATCATCTTGCAAAACACTCCTATGTATTTCATCCCACTAGAGTTTCTCATGTATCTGAGAGTGTGTTGGGTTTGTGAGATTAACAGCTTGGGATATTTCGATTTTTCATTTCCTTAGTATGGAACAAATCATTTTATATATAAATCAATGTTGAGGTAATTTTTTGATCTTTCATGCAGTGAAAGGAAATTGCTCCCAAAATGCTGAGTCTCTGTTTTCCACCAAAACCCAGAAAAGAGTAACTGATGTCTAAGGACCAGCCTAACATTGCTAACATCCCTAATATCCAAATCGGAGAGCCATAATTTCAGTTGTGGGGTTTCTGAGCAAGGGTGGAGGTATAGTCCTTGGACTCTTGAAGAGGATAAGTTGCTTAGTGAACATGTGATGTTGTATCGAGGAGGTAGGTGGAGTTCTGTGCCATGTGCGCTGGTAAGGCATTTATTATCAGCATATACCATCTAAAAAGAATGATTTTGCAATTTTTCTTCTCTTGATTTTGATTTAAGAACTTGTGTTGCTGCTGTGTTGCTGCCAGGCTTAAACAGAAGTGGCAAGAGCTACAGGGCTGAGCTGGGTAAATTGCCTTAAGCCTGTGATGCCTGGCCTTAAAAGAGGTCTAATTAGACCTCTGGAGGAGTGAATTATTATTAAGCTGCTCAGTTTCTGGGTTTAATAAGTAATGCATCTCTCTTAAATTGCACCTTTAAGATCTAGTTGTAATTAGTTACTGTATTGTTACAGTTGCTATTCATAATTCCCCTGAAGTGCTAGGGAAGAGACCTTTTGGTTAGAGAGACTGGCTGCTGTGGCAAAACTATAATTATTTTCTATGATTTTTATGCAGATAGACAACTATTGCCATATGCTTGACTGGCAAGAGAGACAATAAGATAAAGAACTACTGGAGACCCCATTTCAAGAATAAAAAGAGATACTTTTAAATATGAGAGAAGCAAAAGGATCGCCTTTTAAATCAAAAATGGCAGAATCAGGATCAACAACAGCAAGAACAAAAAGCAGAAGGTGACATGAAAAGTTTCAATAGTGCATGTGATGTATCTAGACAGGAAGAAAAGCTTTTTATGTATCCTATTAGACTTTTCTAGAATTTCTCTTTATGAAATTCTTATTTCTATAATGCAGGATCTTTTCTTTATGCGAATACTAGTAATAAAACTGTAATGAAATCAACATACCGTCCATTATGCTGATGTCCCGTAACAAAAATGAAAATCCTTTTCCGTTTCGTTCCTGAACGCTTCTCTCTTTTCTCCTACTCTTCCCTTTCTTTTCTTTACGTTTTCTCTCTGATGGTTGAGATCCCAGGAAAGGTCCGTAATAGCATGTAACCGTTACCCTTTTCAGGAAAATCCTCCTCTTCTGTAATGACTATCTTAAATAGGAAGATATTTCTCTTCCTGTAACGTTTATCCTTAATAGGAAGAGTGGAGGGATTTTAAACCCGATGACCTAAATTGTCATTATGCCTAACCGACCATCATATTAGGCCTTTTATTTTGGGTCATACTTTAAATAACATGGGTCACTCATGTTAATTAATTTAACAATCTTCCACTTGGCTCTTGTTATGACTTGATAAATCAATAATGAATAAGTGCGCACAATCCTTAAAGATCATCAAATCACAATACTTAATTGAATTAAAATGATTGGATCATGGCGGTCACACATCTTTCAGCAATATGATTCCTTCCATGTATCACATAATCATCATAATTCATAATAACCTTACTCAGGAACATTGAAACTTTAAATTGTCATTCCCATATATGCTATTAGTTATCTCACAAACTATAATTGTATACAACTGAACAGAGATAACAAAGCACAAGCAAAATCATAACCTTAATTGAATTCACAAGTGTCACAATGATATGAGCATCCTAAAATATTAGCTTTCAAGAGAATGAGGACCTGTCCATAATGCCCATTCGATCAACATGTCCAGTAAATGTTTTCGGTGGCAAACCTTTAGTTAACAGGTCCGCTATCATCAATTCAGTACCAATATGCTCAATAGACACTCTATGGTTTTGCACTTCTTCCTTAACATATAGGTATTTCAAATCCATATGTTTCGCACCTTTAGAATAGCACTTCTTCCTTAACAGATAGGTATTTCAAATCCATATGTTTCGCACCTTTAGAATACCTATCATTCTTAGAGAAGAAAACTACTGCGGAATTATCACAGTAAATTCTTAACGGCTTTTCTATAATGTCGACCAAACAAAGCCTTAAGATAAAATTCTGCAACCATAATGCATGAACAGTAGCCTCAAAGCATGCTACAAATTCAGCCTCCATAATGGAAGTAGTAATGACAGACTACTTCCCACTTTTCCATGAAACTGCTCTTCCATCCAGCAGAATCATGTAACCAAATGTAGATTTCCTCAAGTCTACACATCCATCATAATCTGAATCCAAGTAGCCTACTACTTCAAGATGACTTGATCTTTTATAAGTAAGCATATAATCTTTGGTACCTTGTAAGTACCTAAGTACTTCCTTTCCGGCTTTCCAATGATCTATTCCAGGATTACTTTGATATCGGCTTAACATTCCTTCAGCGAAACTAATGTCTGGCCAAGTACATGTTTGCGCATACATCAGGCTTCCAACCAGTGATGCATAGGGAATTGATTCCATCGCTCTCCATTCCAAATCATTCTTTGGACATTGCAATTCACTGAACTTGTCCCCTTTCTGAGAACTATTCCTGTTGAGCAATTTTCCATTCTAAATATCTCTAACACTTTATCGATAAAGCCTTTTTGAGACAATCCTAACAATCCTTGTGATCTATCACGGAATATCTCTATTCCTATCACATAGTATGCCTCATTCATATCTTTCATTTCAAAAGTTTCAGAGAGAAATTTCTTTACATCATGTAACAAACTCATGTCATTAACAGCCAAAAGAATGTCATCGACATATAGGACTAATATAATGAACTTGCTCCCACTGACCTTTATATAGATACACCGATCAATGGTGTTCTCTACAAAACCGTATGACGTAATGGTATTATTAAACTTAATATACTATTGTCGGGAGGCTTGTTTCAGTCCATATATCAATTTCTTTAATTTACACACCAATTTTTCTTGCTCGGTGGTGGTGAAACCTTTAGGTTGGTCCATATACACTTCCTCTTCCAAGTCACTGTTCAGAAAGGCGGTCTTTACATCCATTTGGTGAAGCTCTAGATCATTATGAGCCACCAAAGCCATAATAATTCTCAAAGAGTCTTTCTTAGAGACTGGAGAGAAAGTCTCTTTATAGTCAATACCATCCCTTTGAGTGAAACCTTTGGCAACAAGTCTGGCCTTATACCTTTCGATGTTACCTTTCGAGTTTCGCTTGGTCTTGAAGACCCACTTATAGCCAACTCGTTTTGATCCTTCAGGTAACTCTACTAGTTCCCAGACTTGGTTTACATCCATCGATTTCATCTCTTCCTTCATGGCATTGAACCACCTTTTAGAATCATTACATTCCATAGCTTGTTTAAATGAGACTGGATCTTTATCAATGCTCAATTCCGATTCATGCTCAAGTGAGTAAACCACATAATCATTCGAAACAGCTGGCCTTTTCTGTCTTGTAGACCTCCGTAATGCCATTTATTGTGGTATCACTTGTTCATTTGCAAATTGAACATTGTCACTTGGTTCATCTCTTATGTGTTCACTTTGCGTGTTTCGAGTATCAATTTGTTGTCCTTGCATGTCACGTGACTGTGATGCAACATAAGGAACAACAATTTAAGTAGAAACACTGAGTGTGGGGATACCAACCTGAGTAGTACTCACTGTGGATCTTTCATTTTGTAATTCTTTAATATCCACCTTTCATGATTCCCCACTCTCACTAAACTGGCCACTTTCAGTGAATTGAGCATTACCAGATTCAACTATTCTAGTATTATGGTTAGGACAATAGAACTTGTACCCTTTCGAATTTTCAGGATAGCCAATGAAATAACCACTTATGGTTCTTGCATCAAGCTTTCCTTCATGTGGATTATATATCCCTACTTATGCTAAACAACTCCAAACATAGAGGTGTCTCAAACTAGGTTTCCTTCCTGTCCATAACTCGTAAGGAGTTTTGGGGATAGCCTTACTAGGAACCCTGTTCAGCAAATATGCAGCAGTCCTTAATGCATGCATCCACAAGGATAAAGGTACAGTACTATAATTCAACATGCTCCTAACCATATCCATAAGTGTGCGATTTCGCCTTTCCGTTACACCATTCTGTTGTGGTGTTCCAGGCATTGTATACTGTGCACATATGCCTCGACTTTCAAGAAGTTTTGTAATTGGACCATGACATTGTCCACTTTCATTGAACTTTCCATAATATTCACCACCCCTTTCTGACTTAATCACTTTTACTTTTCTATCTAACTGCCTTTCCACTTCATTAATAAACACCTCTAGGGTGTTTACTGACTGAGACCTTTCATGTAGTAGATATAAGTAACAATGCCGCGAGTAGTAATCTATAATTGTGATGAAATATTTCTCACCACCCCATGTTGGGATATCAAATGGCCCACAAATATCAGTGTGTATCAATTCTAAAGGCTCACTGCTTTTTATGGCTGGGTTCTTTGATGTATGTCTTGTTTGTTTCCCTTTTATACAATCAACACATACATCCCAAATAGTAAAATCCAATTGAGGCAGGACATCACCTTTCACCAACCTCAATATCCTTTCTTTGGATATATGACCCAATCTTTGATGCCATAAGAAAGCAGAACTTTCATCATGTACATTACGTTTGTTACCTATACTATGCTCAACAAGAAATATGGAATCAGCATACATTGCATCAAGATTAAAACAGTACAAATCATCAATCAAAGTACCAGATCCATAATAGTACGAATGTCTATACAATGAAAATGTACCGTTTCCAATCTTGAGGTTAAATCCCACTTCATTCAACTTTGCAACAGAAACTAAATTTCTAGCACATTCAGGAACATAGAGATACTTTTCTAGATCCAGACGACACTTAGTGTCCAAGATCAATTTGTACGTCCCAATTCCTTCTATTTGTGCCTTCATTCTGTTTCCCATATAGAAGAACTTCTCAGTTCCTGTTATGGGCTGGATTGAAAGGAATCCCTACATAATATGTGACACATAAATAGTAGCTCAAGAGTCTAACCACCAAGTATTATTGGGCACCTTTTTAAAGTGACCAATCTTTTCACAGAAGAAGCATTTATGATCCTTTTGGATTTGACCTCCAGTAACTTTTATAAAGGCTTTATCCTTCTTCTTATTTTCCTTATGTGGTTTAGATTTGCTACCACTAGCATCATTACGAACGATGAGGTGAATGGAGTGATCCTTCATCTTCTTTAATCTCCCTTCCTTCTGAACTAACATGACCTTAATTTCCTGAAAGTTCCATTTTTCTTTAATAGTGTTATAATTCACTTGGAACTAGCCAAATTCAGGAGGCAGTGAGTTGATGATGAATTAAGCCAAAAATGAATCACTCACATCCATGCCCATTGTTTTCAACCTTGCTACTAGATTAGCCATACTAGTCACATGATCATGAATGGGCTGTGACCAATCAAATTTCTTGGTCGTCAGCTCACTCATTAGGGTTCCTACGATGGATTTATCAGTTATATCTGATTGAGAGTATTCCTTAATTCTCATCAGAAATTCCCTCGCATTTTTCGTCTTAGGCATCGATGGCTTTACATTTTCAGCTATCGTCATCCGCATCAAATTCAAACTCAGCCTATTGGACCGTACCCAAGCCTCATAAAAAGACTTATCAGATTCTGTACTGGTCCCTGTAATCGCTGTAGGCTTTTCATCTGAAATGACTGCTAAGTCCAAGCCCAATATACCTAAATGAAATTGAATATGCTCAGACCATTCTGCATAGTTCAGCCCATTGAATTTGATCATCGAATTGCCTAAGGCGAATACATTACTGGAAGCTGTAAACATAATCCAAATTTATACGTTAATGCTTTGAGAAACTCTAATGAATTCAGATACACTACAAACTTTAATCATGCATTTAAGTTCACCTTTGGGTAATCCTTAAATACATAACTTTAATCAATAATGATGCTAATTTAAATATACTTTAATAGATCAATCAATCATACTAGAGTTAACATGAATGTTATCTTTGGATATACAATCATGTTTACCCAGTATATCAATTAATCCCATTTAATGTCATTAATTACAAGCAATGATCCATCTTTGGATGATCTCCTAGCTTCATAATTAATAACCACAATTGTTCATTTCAAAATATTTTATTAGCATCCAAAAAATAAACAATTAAAATTCACAATCAACTGTTCAAATCCTTTCAAAGCCAGGCCACTTTGGTGACTAACAAACTTTCAATATTTGACTCATATTGATGTGAATTCAATAAACTTTAAAAAATCTTCAATTACGAAGACTTAAATTATCTTTTACGTGAGAGTTTTCTAATAACCGGTCCCCTTTTACGGTGGCATCCATTCGAAAAAATTTCTTTTCCACCACCGATCGAGGACCTGCAGCACCACCATACTGCAGGTGGCACACCCGCATGCTGCTTCCGACCAGGCGACCCGTGGTGGCAGCGTCATTGTTCTACTGCCTCCGGTTGATTGACCCGCGGTGGCAGTACCACCGTGCTGCTGCCTCCGTCCGAGCGACCCTCTGTGGCAGCACCACCGTTCTGCGGGCGTCGCCTGCGTGCTGCCTCCGGGCGTTGCCCCTGCTCGAGCACCGGCGCAGAGTCCAGACCTGGCGTCGCAGTCCAGACCCACGCCCAATCCGGTCATTTGAAGGGGTCTCTGTCGGCAACCAACCCCCGTGCGTTGGTTCTCCCCGACGTTGCCTCTGACGGACGAACATGGGATGAACCAACCTGTTTGGGTTGGATCTCCGAAGCGATTTGGGTCCGCAGCGACACCCGGAATCGCGATTCCCTAGGAGACTGTTCCGCTGCACCCACCAGACTGACCTGGATCCCGGCGTCACCCAGAAGAACGCTCTTCCCCGTTTTACAGTACCCAAATCCGTTTGGGTCGGCGGCTGTACCCGGAAGCACGAGGCCGATCCACCATACCCAGATCCGTTCGGGTCCGGCGGCTGTACAGTTTTTGTTGTCGCGCAGTAAGTAAAAACAAAAAATGTAAAGAATTTTGCACCCGCTGTACGGCGTAAATAAAAGGAAAAACAGTTCGGCGCAAACAATTAAAAAAAAACAAATTGCAGTATTCGCAGACCGTTCTGATAACAATTGTTAGACTTTTCTAGAATTTCTCTTTATGAAATTCTTATTTCTATAATGCAAGATCTTTTCTTTATGCGAATACTAGCAATAAAACTGTGATGAAATCAACATACCGTCCATTATGCTGATATCCCGTAGCGAAGATGAAAATCCTCTTCCGTTGCGTTCTTGAACGCTTCTCTCTTTTCTCCTACTCTTTCCTTTCTTTTCTTTACGTTTTCTCTCTGATAGTTGAGATCTCAGGAAAGGTCCGTAATAGCATATATATATATATATATATATACACATTATTCCTTTCTTGTAACCATTACCCTTTTTAAGAAAATCGTCCTCTTCTGTAACGACTATCTTAAATAGGAAGATATTTTTCTTCCTGTAACGTTTATCCTTAATAGGGAGAGTGGAGGGATTTTAAACCCAATGACCCAAATTGCCATTATGCCTAACCGACTATCATATTAGGCCTTTTATTTTGGGTCATACTTTAAATAACATGGGTCACTCATGTTAATTAATTTAACATATCCCACCTTAGAGTATAAATGCTTTAGCTGTGATGAATCTGGAGGTTGAGGTTGAACTTTGGGCAGATTCTATAACGGTGGATGGGCTGTGGGGTGGCCTGTGGAATCCAGATGAACCATACACAAGTAATTACTACACCAAGATAGCCATATTGGCTTTGGAGGGATATGATTGGAGGGTATAAGTGTCACAACGTTATGTGTATCAGCTACTTGTAAATTATAGAAATATCCCTCAAGATTTTCTTATTAGGACTATTTACTTTATCATTCTCACCACCTTGACCTTTCTTCTTTCAAGCATTTTGTGTTGAAGGATGAGAACATCTTCTTCTAGCATCATTGTCTTGTTATAGTTAATTTATTATTTCAAATGAATAATACAGAATTTTTAATAAAATTATTAAAAATTATATTATTTGAGAAATTAATGTGTTGTTTAATAAAAAAAAGTAAAATATTTGTAACAAAAAAATATAAAAAAGAAATAATATTTAATTTTATTTAACACTTAAATTTTATATTTGATATATTTTTAAAATTAAAATTAGTATGAATAAGAGACTGTATTTTTCTTGTTCTTCACATTTATAACTATAAAATTAAATATTTTGTTATTTTTTATCGATGTGTTGGTGGAAATTTAATGCCTTCTTATTGGTCAAAATTCATTTTTTTGCATCTTTCTTTTTATTCTAGTTTCTATACTGGCATAATGTTCCTCTTGCCCCCATTTCGGCTTGTTCAAGTTTTGCCATAAAAGGGCTTAGGTTCATTAAACAGCCCGTTGCTGCAAAATGCAAGATCTGTATCTTGCCTTTGTATGAGGAATGAGTCGTATTACCCAGGAAATACTGAAAATTTTTTAATCTATTTGTTTCAAATCGCAGAAATTTTACATGAATGCCAAAAATAAACAAGCCCTACTAGCTTTTTCTTTTCCAAAAAAAGTCTAAAGCACGCGTCCGACAAATATCAACAATGCCAATGAAAAGCGTCACCTGAGAACTAGTGCCGAATTATTGCAAACCATATTAGAATTCAAATACTAAAAGTGGAATTATATATACATGTGATTGAGATAGGTTGGTACAACGAAGAGAGTAATGGCAGCCATTGATTTGTTTTCACAAAGCTTACTTCAACTCAAATCTCATGCTCATACATACATACATACATATACATACACACGCATCACATGTATGGGGTAGACATATACATCGCATCGTTACATAACTTCCTATACCAATCATTGTTTCATGCAAAATAGTGTCGGACGTATTCTAGCCACTTATTTTTGGAACTCAGTTTTCCGTTGAAATCCAAAATCCAAATTAGGAATGAATTATTGACCTGTTGCACATATACTACGTTAACCAAATGAACTGCAGATGCACTTTGTTTTGTCTCTTAGAAATAGACCAAACGATTATTCACTTCATTTCATCCCTCTCCTCCAGAACATACACTCTTATATGCCCCAAAACCAAAAATACAATTCCTTAAAAGAGCCGATGCTTCGCCTCTTTGTGTTGCTGTATAATAATTATATGTCTACATATTGCACAAAATTGGAATTTTTTATAGTCAGTGTAATATGATGGGGCGGACTTTGCAATTTTAGCACCAAGATGTCCATAGTACTATCCCAGTATAGAATTTTTGGTGAAAAGTTTTTTTTTTTTTCCAAGCAAACTTGTTTCAAAACCAAAAATACCTTAAGATTGTAATTAAGATTAGTTAGTGTTATTTCATCTATATTATCTTTTTTTATAATTACATATATTTAAACTTTTCAGGCACATGTATTGAATTTATATATTAATATTTATAATAAAATTAATAAATTAAATATTAAAATATAAAACTTTTATACTTATGAGTATAGAAAATTTTAATTTTAATATCTAATTTAATAATTATTTTAATTAATTTATTAAAATAGATACTTTCTCATAAGACCAAATAATTGATTTAAAAAAATTAATCACAACTTTTATGTATTATTTATAATTCAATTACTATATTTTTATATAATTTTTTTGTAAACTACTAAAATTATAATAATTTATTATATTGTGGTTATTTTTAAATTATATGATATTCTTTATAATAACATTCATAAGGCTAGATTATATATGCACTTGCTAAATTTCAAAATAATATAGACATGAATTTTTTATATTCAAAATAATACAAAATTAGTTTGTATATCAAGAATTTTCACAACATAAAATAAGTGGATAATTATATCAATGTTATATAGTGTTTGGCACAAACATTTCTACTTTAACAACTGAAGTTCCCTACTTCACCCTAGGATTTACTAGTCTATAATACTGAAAGAGGGTGAATCAGTATTACACCCCTTCTTTTTAATTGATAAGTGAACAACTTCAAACTCTTCTCAGAAATCAACTCTTTTTCAGATTCAACTGAAGTAGATCTATTGTTACCTACTAGTCACAATAGTCTCCAAAGTTACTTTTCAGATACCTTACCTATTAAATAGATTGGTTATTCTTGATTAGGTCTTTTTTCAGGTTATGGGTTTGATGATTCTTTAGCTGCGTTTACAACTTAATTCAAAATACAAAATGTAAATTCAAAGCAAAAACACAAGAGATTTACGTGGTTCCGTCAATGTGACATACTTAACGATGGTAGGGATTCTTCCTCTACTGAGACAATTCACTATGCTTAAGAACACCAATGTGGTATCCCCTATGATTACAATAGATGTCTTAATCTTCTACTCCTTTCACTATTGTAAATACAAAGTAATCACAATACAAAGAGTGTCACTTACTGTATCTACCGTTCTTTTAGCTTGTGTTGCCTCTGTGTGATTTGAATAGGTTGCTTCACTGCTGCTTGGAAGATCACAAAAACTCTCTTGAAGAAATTTGAAAATACGTTGAGTTCTCTCAAATGCTACACTGAATTTCTTCTCTAGGTTGTCTCATCCAACTCCTGGTCTCACCGTCTCACGACCTACACTCATGCTTCAGGTCTGCCGTTTCATGTCTCACAGCCTGCCTTATGCTACTGGTCTAACGTTTCATGTTTCATAGACTGCCTCACACTTCTGGTTTGCCGTTTCACGTCTCTCGGCCTACACCATGCTCCTGGTCTGTCGTTTCACATCTCTTAGCCTGCACCACGCTCTTGATCTACTGGTTCACGTTTCTTGGCTTGCCTCACACTTTTGGTCTGCTGGTTCACGTTTCTCGGCCTGTCTCACACTTTTGGTTTTGCTGGTTCATGTTTCTCGACCTGCCTCACGTTTTTGGTCTGCCGGTTCACATTTCTCGGCCTGCCTCACTCTAGGTCTAATCTGGTCTCACCCATTCTAGGTCTGGTCTAGTCTCACCCGTTCTAGGTCTAGTCTGGTCTCACCTAATCTTACGTTTCCAGGTCTCACCTGCTCTCACTATTCTGGTCAGGTCTAGTCTCACCTAGTCTCACGTTTCCAGGTCTCACCTAGTCTCACATTTCTAGTTCTCACCTGGTCTCACGTTCTGGTCTGGTTTGGTCTCACCTAGTCTCACGTTTTGGCCTGTTGTCTTCTCTTTTAGGTGGTCTCATGGATACTAGGTCTGCAATCTTCTCTTCCAGGTGGTCTCACGGATACCAGGTTTGCTGTTTTCTATTTTAGGTGGTACGTTTCTGATTTCTTCTCTTGCAGGTGGTGCGTTTCTGGTTTGCTCTCTCGGTGGTATCTTTCTCATGCTCTACCGGTTTATATACTCCCTTCTATGCAAACCCTAGTAGTGTTTACTAGAGTTGCAGCGAATTTCCTTTCTTGCCCCTTCATGTGGCTTCATATTACTATTCCATACAAAATTCAGCATTATCCTTCTTCTTAATTTATTTTTCTTGCTCTTTTCTTTCTACTGAAAACTCATCCCTTGAATGCTTGAACGAGCCACTTCTGCTTGCACACTTAAATTTGGTTGACAACAATTACAACCCATACAAGGCTGTGGGAACAACAACAACATTATTTAAATCGAATATATCACAAGTATTATACATATGACATGACAGAAAAAAAATTTTAGACAAAATTTCAATTGTAGCAATTTTAAAATTAATCAAAAGTAACAAGCTACAAATTGAGATCACAAGACCTTAAATTTAAGTTATGTTTGTCATCTAGGCAAATCAAATTTGTCAATATATATATATATATATACATACTTAATTTCCTTGGGTTTCTTCATTGAAACCCTTACATATATACTCTGATTTCCAATAATCCAAAAGGACCAATTGTCTAAATCAATATTTGTTATTGGGTCATTTGTTTAATATTGATTTTGATTTGTTCCTAGCCAACAAAGTAACAATTAATCATACAGATATATATATATATATATATATTATTCTTTTGTACTAAAAAGTCCCAAACTAAGTCATCACACATGCACACAATTGATGTCCAAAAAAATATATATAAATGGTAAAGACATATTATTTCATTGTGATTGCACGGATATTTTCATGTTGTACCAATTAATAGGAACAAAAAGATGACATTAAAACACAATGATCATATTTTTGTTGTAATTGACATTATAAGGCTAAATAAATTAAGCTATAATCATATTCTTTTTATAAGCTTACTTTGGTGGTTCATATACTTGTTGTTTTATAAACAAAATTAGAAATTATGTTTATTGTTAAGTTTTATTTAATTAAGTGATTATAATTGATTTAAACTCTTATTAACTAATTTTAAGGTATGATAATTAGGTAATTATCTCTTTAATTAATACATTAAAAATTAAATATTTTGTATTAATCTCTAATCATATAGGTCACCTAAGGTTTCTTCTTCCAAGTATCCAACTTTCTCTGTTTTTTCACATCTTTAGTTACATTTAAGCACTGCAAATAAAAGCACGATCACCCTTTCTCCTATGCGAAAACCCAAGGAAGTAAAAATAAAGGTTGAAGCATGCAAGAAAGACATATATAATATATATGTATAATTAAGAGCTTGGAGCGGTTTAGGGTTTTAATTATTGGTGTTTGGAATTTTATTTCATTTTGGGTTTTAAAAACTTTAGATTTAAGGATATGGGATGAGGGAGAGAGTGGAAATGAAGAGGATAGAGAACAAGATAAATAGATATGAGACTTTTGCAAAGAGGAGAAATGGGTTGTTGAAGAAAGTTGTTTGTGCTCTGCAATGCTGAGGTTGCCTTTATCATCTTCACCAACCATAGCAAGCTTTAAGAGTTTTGTAGCACCTTTAAGTACGATCATTTTCTTCTTTCTTTCTAATCTCTACTCCAAGTTTTTATCTTGCATCTTGTCTGATTATATATGTGTTATGTAGGCACCTGTTTAGTATCTCTTCCCAAGATTTGTGGGATCTATTTTCTTTACTGATTTCTTATTTTGTTTTCATAGACCTTGGGTGTTATGAACTTCATTAATTCCTTCATTCTTTAGAATTTTTGACTGTATATTTCTTTTTGGCTTGTTAGGGTTGATTCTTTCTTGAATTTTGATAAGTGTTGACTCAACACCCTATCCTTAGATAGTGTTGTTCCCACAACCTTGTATGGGTTGTAATTGTTGTCAATTAGGTTTAAGTGTGCAAGAAAGTAAAGTCACGTGGAAAGGTAAGAAAGTAAATTCACCGCATAAGCCCTGTTAGGGTTTCATGGAGTAGAGTATATAACGGTATTGGAAGACAAAGAACAAGGAGTCGGTAATATTGAGCATTCAGAAAAACCTAGACAACCGACCAACCAAAGAGAACACCAAAAGAACACCACTGGCGAGGATGAAGAGAGCAGCCGACGGACGAATCAAGTGAATAGGAGCCCTCGTGAACAGTAATCTCGTGAACAGTTGCATCGAGAGAGAGAAAACGTCACTGGTCGGCGAGAGAATGACGCGGTAAGAGAGAGAAACGAGACCAGATCCGAGCTGGAACGGGTGAGACGAGACCAAATCGGTAACGGGTGAGAGAGATCCGGCAGCTAGATGTGGGAAGAGAGAGAAACCAACAGTGAATGAAAAAGTGAACCAAGAGAGAGAAAACTTAGCCGACGGATGAGAGACAGAAAACGCAGACCGGATAAGGAGAGAAACCCGTGAGGAACGGCACACCACCGGTACACCAGCGGTTGGCGAGGAGACGACACGGCTGGACGGGTGGACGGCGAAGACCTATACGGCCAGATCGGAAGGAGAGAGAAGCCCGACGGCCAAATCAGAGCAGACCGAAGGGAAGAGAGAGAAACCCAATGGCCAAACCAGAGCAGAGCGGCGGGAAGAGAGAGAGAAACTCGACGGTGAACGGAAAAGTGAAATCCAGTGAAGAGAGAGAAATCTGGCGGTAGGAGAGAGAAATTCGGCTGGACAGCAGGAGAGAGAAAAATGGATAGGCGAGCCGTGAAACAGTGAGATCGTGTGACAAGGAGACGGGTAAGACCGTAAGACGGTGAAAGCAGGAGTTGTGTGAAACAACGTAAAAATTCGGCAAAGCATTGAACTCAACGTATTTCTAGACTTCTTCAAGAGAGGTTAGAGAGTATTGTGGTGAACTTCTAAGTGGCAGTGGAGCAGCCTTTCAATTCAACAGAGGCAAGACAAGCTAGAAGAAGGGTAGACACAGTAAGTGACATTCTTTGTATTGTACTTGCTTAGTAATTGCAATAGTGAAAGGAGCAGAGAATTAAAGACATCCATTGTAACCTGAATTCTCAAGTATAGTGGATAGTCTCAGTAAGGGAGAGTCCCTACCACCATGGATGTACATCATATTGAGGGAACCACATAAATCTCATGTGTCCTTAATTTGCTTTACATTCTGTGCTTTGAATTGAGTTGTGAACGCAGCTAAAGTATCAGCCAACCATAACCTAACGAAGACCTAAACAAGAACATCCGTATTGTCTATTAGGCAAGGTGTCTGAAAGGTGACTTTGGGGACTATTGTGATTAGTAGGTAGCAATAGATCTACCTTAGTCGAGTCTGAGAAAGAGTTTGCTTTTAAGAAGAGGTTTAAGTTGTTCACTTACCTGCGAATTGCGAATTGTGGTGATACTGATTCACCCCCCCTCTCAGTATCACAAACTAGTAGATCCTAGGGAGAAATCGGGAACTTCAGATAGATTTATTTGTCTGTTTACTTTTGCTATGATTTCTTTTAGTTTAAATTTTTTTTCTTTTTGTTTGATATAAGGTGTCATTCTTTTGCTCTGTGATCTCTAAATCAAATATGAAATTCTTTTTTTTTTTTTCACTTTGTATGTTAGAGCTACATTAGTATTAATTTGATTGATGCCATTGATTGCATTAATATTTCACGATTTAAAGAGAGAAGCACATCTTTGCTTTTTCTCTTAAACTTCTTATTTGATTAGCACGTTGTTTGTTGCTTAACATTTGATTGATTATTGGTGAAAAAAAAAGAGAGAAAGAAACAAAAGAAGGGAGGACTCGCCATAGTCAAGATATTCTTGTAAGTGTAGTATTAAATTTGGAAAGATTTTCCTTGGTGGCTTATCTTCCAATAAATACAATGTGATCAAATTTCTTTTGTATTAAATAATATCATTGAGAAGCTATCAAATGGGATTCATAATTGTTTGTAGTTAATTACCTTTCTCTTTAAGATATTTTAATGATAATAATTGTGTTGTTTAATTTGTATGACTTTTAATTATAAAAATTAACTTCATACTTCCTTTTAAGTTGGTAATATAAGTGTTTCAATCCAACATCTCAAGTTGCTAATCTGCAACCATATATTATAGTGCAACTATTGATTTAATACATATTATGGTACATGTTTTGTATTAGCAATCAATATGTAATCACATTATTGCTTGTAAATTGCAATTTTAAGATTTGGTTCAATACTTTAGTTCTTTTGCTTAACGTCAAAGAAATTCTATAGGAATAACCTGATAATGTTTTCATGTCGGGTTCCTTTATTTTGTAAGCTCCTTGAGAAAGTTCATTAATGGATGCATTATCACAGAAACTGAGCATCCCTCAAACTGCATTTGGCTTGCAATCCATGCATTTAGTTCTTTTATAGTGAAAACTAACTTGTGGAAAATTTTAATCAAGAACATGGCTTAAAGCAAGGGTTTCAATCTCATTAAGCCTGACACATCATTATTTGATGTATCAATTTTAAGTCTAATATTTTGTGTATCATTTCAACATTTTATATACATGTAGTATTTTATCTACATGTGGTATTTAATATACGGAGTAGACCTTATAGAATTTAAACTAAGTTTACCTAATCATCTATTGGACCTTAACATTTCCGAAAATGTAGTTAAGACATATTGGCCTTTTGGCGCCAATTAGTGGAGCCTTATTTGTATTAAAATCCTTCCCACTTATTGGGGAAAGCAAAAACTCAATGGAATCATATCTAAGGCATCTTCATTTGACCATTGATGGTAGTCTTAGGCATAATGGAAAAGAAATGATTTAAACTATAAAATATCTGTTCAAGTTCTTATACATTTAGGTTTTGACTTTTCTATTACTATTTGTAGTTGTAGAATTGTGTGAAACTCCAATCCTTTATGCTAGCAAAGAATACTCATAATATGGTTTATATTTTTAAGACTGAAGGTGAACTACTACTAATGACATAAACTGGCTATTTTGAATAAACTCAATTCATTTAATTGCACTGATGATTAGGGCTTAATACAATTTTTCATCTTCTAGGGACCATTCACATGATTTAAAACTTTAATGATTGTTCTCTTACTCTTTCATAACTGTAAATTTGTTTGATAGATGAGTGTGAATATTTTATTAGGAAGTCCTTTCAAAAGTAAAATGTTCTTTTGCGTTTCTTTCTCCATTTGAATATGCTCAAAACTCTGGAAAGGGATAAAAAGTGAGCTATGGCTTAGTATAAGTCAACAAACCTATTGAAGAGCTCAAAGTTATTATGGTACGCAATGGAAACTTAAATAAAGTAACCAAATGCTAGCTAATAAACTAAATGCAGTAAAGTAATTAAAGCAGAGAGAAAAGGAGAGAACACACCAGAATTAGTGGTTCGGCTTAATTGTTTATGTCTATGGGCCAGTATTGCAAAGTTTCACTATGCTCTAAATAGGGAGTTTACAAAATAGGTAAAACCCAATACTAATGGAAAATAAATTGTATGCTAAATATACTTAATAGGCTCAATTTGTATATCCCTTTCCATACCTAAACCCATTACACAAAGGTTTCTTTTATAGGTTATATCCTACCCACACTCATCACACATTTTTGATATACGATTCCAAAACTCTAATGAGCCACCTACCAACAATCTTTACCTTAGTGAATTAGTCAAAACAGTAGGGCCTTTAAGTAAGTTGGATCACACTTCTTGGGTAGTTGAACTAACTCCCATCTAAGGAGACTTCATCTCATCACCCATAGCTTCCTTTCATTTATCATTATCAACACATTGAATTGCTTTATCATAAATGGATAGAATGCTTCCATCTTCAATTGGAAATGCATAAGCTACCATATCAACAAAACGAGCAGGTAGCCTTATCTTACACCTTGGCCTATTTACTGCAATAAACTCCTATTGTTATGGAATAACTATCTCCTCTTAAGTATCTTCAATAACTCTTTTTGAATTCTCAGCCAACTTTTAAATAGACACTTCAAGTTTATAAAAATTGAACTATTTTCGACTAAACTCCACCTGCTTTAAGGTAGACTCTACATTCTCATTTGTTTTCTTTTCTAGCAATGCAGCCTTATCAAAAATAACATCTCTACTAAAGATGATCGTATTTGAATCTGAACACTTCAACTGATATCCTTTAACTCCAAAAGACATTCCCACAAAAATAACCTTCTTTGGCCTTAGATCCAACTTAGATTTTTTCACATGATAGTAAGCAGTGCATCCAAATATATGCAAAGAATCATAATCTCTATAGGTTTTCTAGATTATACCTCTAAAAGAATTTTACCACCAATAGTGGTAGATGGTAAACAATTAATGAAATAACATGCATAAGTTACTGCTTTAGTCCAATACTCCTTACTTAACCCTAAATTTGACAACATGTAATGGATTTTCTCTAACAAAATCCAATTCATGCATTTTACCACCCCATTCTACTGTGGTGTCTACCTGACAATGTAATGACGTACAATACCAGCTTCTTAACAAACTCTTTTAAAGAGATCATTACAAAATTCACCTCCATTATTTGTTTTAAGGTGTTTGATCTTCTTTCCAATTTAAGTCTCTACCATCTTCGTTTAATTAAGGAAAACATCTAACACATCATTCTTGTTCTTCATAGTATGCCCCCATACCCTTATCAAAAAATCATTAACAAAAGTAACAAATTAGTTTTTACCTCCAAAAGATGTTGTCTTTGTAGGTCCCTACACATATGAATGAATGTAGTCTAGAATACCTTTAGTATTATGCACTGTTATTTCCAACTTTACTCTTGTTTGCTTTCCAAAAATGCAATACTCACAAAAATCAAAGTTACCAACCTTTGCTTCTTTCAACAAACCTTTGTTCACCAAACTACTCAAAGCCTTTTCTCCTAAATGACCCATTTGCATATGCCATAACTTAATAGCTTCTAACTTTGAGTTTTCAATAGAAATTATAGCAACTAATCCAATAATGGTTCTCCCATTATAGTAATACAAGTTATTTTTTCTTGTACCACTCATCACAACCAACGTACCGAATACAACCTTCAAAGTTCTATCATGCATTGATACTTTACAGCTTTAAATTCCAAAACTCCTAACGAGAT